>JADLZL010000002.1:0-188287 GCA_015844335.1 Chrysopogon serrulatus | reverse complement strand
AGAGCGGCGGATCGTCCTAGTCGACGAGATAGAAAGTGGCGTCGTAATAGAGCGAGGACACCTTTACACAAAGTCAGGCTAGGACTAGAAACGCTCAACTACGGCTCTTTTTCCTCTCATAAAAAGGAGCGAGGCACCCCTTTGTAGCAGGACAGCTACACACAATCGAGATCATCAATCCAGCATAAAAGGCCAAGGCGGCTGGGTAGAGCTTTTACTTTCGGCGCCCAGGGGGCCCGAACGGGATAAGCAGGTGTGTCTTCGGCGTGCGTCATTACGCGCCAGTTCTAGTTATTTGCGAGGTCAGAATCAAGCTGCTGCGGGAACCCAGTGGCGGGCTATCGATGGCTAAGCATGCAGGCGGTGGCGGCGCCCAGGTAGGGGGTTTCGGCGAAATTCAGCGTCGGGAGCTTCGATGGATCTACCGCAGCGATGATCTTCCGAGCGGATCGACTTTCGATCGCCGGTGGGTTTTGCTTGCGAGCGAACAAGGAGTTCTCCACGACCCGGCGCTTCAAGAACCCGCGTTCGAGATACAGAGAAATTTTTCAAGACTCAAGCTATCGAGAAGAAGCGCCAAGATACAAGTAAACAAGAAGGAGATTCGAGTTCTTTTTCTATGGCTACAACAACTTTCGACACGATTGTATCAAAAGCGCCACCCGAGGACACGCGGAGTCCTACCACTCAGGGACATCTTCAAACAAGATAAGTACTCCGAGCTTCCTTCCTTTTTCAATATGGCAAACCCATGAAAGAAAAAGAAAGAACTTCGACCACTCGCCGATAGCGAGAAAGAAATGCTTGATGATGAGGCAGCCCTTAGTACCACCAATTCAGCTAACTACAATTAAAATCGGAAGAATCGAGCGATAGCCCGATAATATCTATTACAAAAAGATGGGAAGCGGCGGCCAAAGGATAGCAAGAAGAAGAAAAGCAAAGAAGAAAGGGGAAGAAGAAAGCAGAGTACAAGAGCGAGAGGAAGCATAGCGTGAATCTGTGAAGAAAGAACTGGCGAATACTAATCGAGAAGAGAAGCGAAGAAGGCGGCGAAAGGCGAGCGGCGGCAAGAACCGGAACTTCGATCCAATCAACAAGATACAGAGGCTGATCAATGAGATCGGCGCCATACAGCGACCAAGCGAAGAACAAAACAAGCTCAGAGATTTGCCAAAGACCACGGCTCAAAGAATACAAGAAAGGCCGATGTAGCGAGAGACATGCACCATCCGGAACAAACAAGTCAAAGAACTTCGAGAAGAATTTTACGCTTTTCGAAAAAGGCGTCAACTCCAAATTACGGAAGAAGAACTCAACCACATCCGCGGCCCGGGCCGAAAAGAGCGGGGAAAGCGAGGTAGATCACCTACACCACCGCGAAGTCCTCGAATTATCTCAAGATCACGGCAGATCCAAGCGATTCCGAGCTACAGAGCACGAAAAAGTACGAGCAATTTCCACGTTTACGCGGGAAGACTACCTGAGTCGGACTACCTCACAAGTTCAAACCTTCCAATCATTCAAAGTATGATGGCAAAAGCGAACCAATGCAATGGCATCGAGGATCTATTCCCAATCTATAGAACTAAGCGAGGAGAGGCGATGATATCAAAGCACTATTTTTCCAATGGCTCTAGCAAACGATTACCACTCAATGGTTCGACAAAGTTTCGACCGGATCTATCAAAACATGGAGTGATCTACAAAAAGCTTTTTGCTTGAAAATTTTTGCGAGCATACTTATCCATCAATAACACAAGCAGAGGTTGAAAGGATTAAAAGCAAAACAGGAGAAAGCACGAGACTTCTGCGGAAGATTTGGAGAACTTCGAGCACAGAGTACATGACATCACGAGAGAGAAGTAATAGAAGCATTTTCATATGGTTTAAAAAGTAAGATGGATGTTCCACGACTTACGCAAAAGAAGAACCCTTGAACAAGCGATGAGTTCAAAAGAGCAGTTGAAAAGATGATCCGCAGCGAAGAAGACGCGAGAAAGATTTCGGTAAAGCGAGAAACAACTTCGGAAGAAGAAATATACACGCGAAGAACAGCTCGAATGATCAAAAACAGCTCAAGATGGAACAACCAAGACAACTCAAGACGCGGGGACAATTCAAGATACCAAGACAACTCCAGGTACCAAGACAACTTCAGAAAGATGGAGCGTTCAAGACAGCGAGACAAGAATTCTGCAGCAAAAGGGAGATATTAGAGACAACATGGTGGCATCCGCAGAAAGGAAAAATTCTACGGCGAGAAGATTTGAAGATCTTGAAAACATGAAATGCATCTACCGTCAGCGGGACTCCATCCAATGGGAGAATGCGCATCTCGGGGAGGTACACAAGAAAAGACAAACAAGAAAAGAGAAAACAAGGAAAGAAAGAAAGAGAACAACACAACAGCAGTTTCCAAAACCCGAGAAACAGCGATGTCGGTAATCTTCTGCGAGTACCCGCTGCAGAAGCAAACAAGAAGACAAACTTCGCACGGAGAACAATAATGGCGGCGAGAACGACCACACAAAGATATCTAGCGGTCTCACCCGCAATCGGTTTTTCCGCGTGAAGATCAATGGACAAGTGTTGGAAAGCAGCGAGGGCTATATCCACTAGTACTCAGGACCAACAATAGCGGCGATGCGGTAACAAAAAGTACACTCATTGATGGAGGCTGGGACTCAGCATCATCTTCGCCCGATACCTTAAAAAGATGGGACCAGAGTTCTTAAAGATGATCACACCTACGGTACGTCACCGTTCTACGGAATAGTACGGGAAGACCAGCTATGCCTCTTGGGCGATTACACTTCGGTAACATTTTGGAACTCCGGCAAATTACGCGAGCTCATGAAAATTTTGAAGTGGCGAGATTTGAATCTTCATATCACGCTATTGGGAAGACCGGCACTAGCAAAAATTCTAGCAATACCGCGTATCCATACCTACTACTCAAAGATGCGAGGACCACATGAGTACTTTCTCTACAAGGAGATCTTAAAAGAGCTTATGAATGTGATGTGACGAGCAATACAAATATCCTCAAAAGTGCAGGAGGAAATCAGCTCAGTAGAAAGGCGAAGGTCGAAGAGCTAGAAATCGGCCCAAAAAGCAAAGATACAATCACCACGGCGAGAAGGAAGAACACCAAAAAGATTGATTTTGGGGACCGATCCATCTAGCTGCCACATCGGTGCACATGCGCCTATCAAATAGGAAATGCCGTGCTCACGCAGGCTGCTTCGCGAGGACAACAAGGACATATTTGCACGTTTTGAAAGCGGCCGATGCCGCACAGGTCCCCAGGAAGTGGTACGGCACAAAAGTGAAAGTGGAGTTGTTGGTATTTTTTTAACATCACTTTAAGTTAAGTTGTCATCCCTAACATGATGCCAAAAACCAAGGATAAAAATAATCTACACGCAATGACTCTAAATAGAATATATCCATGCGCCTTACAGATAATTCTCCGTTGTAGCATTTCACCCGGAGGAAGTATTCCGAGTATCGTTGATTTATTTTTATGCCAAAAGGATAAAGCAAAGATTCTACTTATTAGAGTAATGAACTTACAAGGACCAAGAATAATAAATGCTTAAACCCCATCATAACCTATTACACCAATGCCTTAGCAATAACTAGTCAACAATAACGATAAATGATAAATGAGTAATTGAGATAAATGGTATTCCCGAGCTAGAATATAGAGACTCTCTAATGTAGTAAAAGCAATCTAGGGATTCAGATTAGAAATAAAGAAACCTATGTAATTACTAATATAAAGTCTCCCTGACCCTCACGCATGCTATACATTTTCATCTATAGTGCAATAAAATCGAGAAGACATCATAAGGAGCATCAACTAATGAGGATATTGAGACACAAAGGTCACCTCCTTAGCGACATGCTCGGCTAGTCCTACGTGCACGGGGTGGACTACGAGAGGAACCAACGCAATTGTCACCGGCGCGGACTACCACACGACCCGGCACATCGGGGTGCCTCCGTAGGTACACAATATATCTAGACACCACGTCTACATAATCGCGCCACGACCCCACTCGAGTATTGAATCGGGCGCTTTACGATCATATAACAATAATTATCATAAACTACATCTATATCGAATGTGCAACTAGAATAAACTAAGAACTGAATAAGTAGCAATATATTAAAGTAGAGCAAAGTCATAATGAAATACAAGATAAAATTACCAAATTCTAGAAGACAGTGACGGAATCCCGGCGGAGGCGCCCGATCTCTACTTGAATCTTGCTAGACGACTAAACTAAGAACTTGAAGAACTAGAGCTCTACTTCTAATCTCCGAAACCCTAACCCGACTACTCTTGACGAATGAAGCGGGAGGAATCAATTGGTGTGTTGAAGGGGGGGGGTCTACCCCTCCTTTTATAGCCCTGGAGTGCACGCGCCGTAGGATCAAACCGACATAGCCAACGGTGGAGATGAAAACCCTAGGCGTCGGGAGGAAGATTCTGGAAGGGGGCGCCCGGCAACCCTAGGGCCCCAAGTATGGTGGGGCGGCCGGCCCCACCGTAGCTGCGGGCCCCGCTTCTTCAGTGTCTTCGAGTCTTCCTGAACTATCGGCGATGTAGTTGCGTCGCGGTTAAGTTTTCATTGGTAAATTTACATTAAAATCCTTCTTTTAACCTTTTTACGGAAAATCACACAGAAATTTCACAAATCAACAAAACTCGTGGAATTTGTCGGATATAACCTCTATCAATCTATTATTGCATCTTCAAGAGCCATTGTTAACGGTATAAAATTCGGACTTAGTGACCGTCAACAATTACCCCCAAGCTAAGTCTTTGCTAGTCCCTTAGCAAAGTCGACTTGAAATAATACTTCGAGGGTATCTCATGTTATATCAACAAGTACTTTAGTATTGAATTTAAAATTCTTCTCAGTTTATAATTCATTAATCTATCTTTCAAACTTATCCTTATACCTTTTTTTTTAACTGTGGGGCTTATCAAACTTTTAACTAACTCTTGGGTGATTGAAAGATAGAATAATCAAGCAAGCAAACGCATATATTTCATTCTTTGCTTAAGCACTACTCGGAGGTTTTCTCTTTTTATTGTGAACATGTATGGATTATTATCTTGAAAACCATAGGAGTTTACTAACAAGATTGGAGTGGACTACTCAAGCTATGCATTATGATTGAATGTGCTAGTGATTGAAAACTTTATTTACAGCTCTTATGCAACATTCTCTCTTCTCTCTTTAAAGAGAAGTGTGGGCTATCTCCCAGCGGATACTTTTGTACCCATTTTTCCCTCTCAAAGCGAGTGTCTTTGCACCCATTGTTTTACTCTCTTTCTTTTGATTTGGCTCATACCCTTTTGATATGGCATCTTTTTGGGCTCATACTTCTTTGGTATGGCATCTTTTAATTGTTATAACCCACACTCTCTTTTTAGACTTCTAAGAGAGAATTGTTAGAGAGCAAAACTTTTGTGCGTGTGGATCCAATCATGAACACATAACAGAGTAATCTACTCAAATCATATCAATAGGATAAATTACCAGATTGATTAATTAATTCTTTGCAAAATATCCGGAGCTTAGCTATCACTTGGAATGAAACATATACTAGCTCATACCTTTTTTATATCATATCTCACAATTACTTAGATCGAATCACAAGTTTTATGCTACCCACGGATATCGGGGTTTCGAGAATAAATTCTCGGGGTAGATAAACTTCATATAATTCAAAAGACAGATTTTAATTTCAGATGCTAAGTAATTGCAGATTTTTTAATTGTTCTCTCTTCTCTTTTTTTAATAATATATATATGTAAATCCAGAATTACTCTAATCTAATGACAAATATAAATACTAGAAAGTGAATACTGAAAATAAATACTAGAAATAAAAGATAAATATATACGGTGGTGGATGATGCTCACCTCGCGGGGGCTCTCCCCCCAAGGCGCATGTTACCATACTCAATAATGTGGTGGAGGCGGTGGTGGGTACCCCAACCGGTCTATTAGGTACTCCACTCCGGTTTGTATGTCTTCTTTGTCCATAATGTAAATCTGCTCAAACCTGCCTGGTCCGCCGGGTCTTTGCCATTTGTGTGCTGTGATGAAGCCTGTTGTCAACTTTGGTGTTGCCACTTTGCTCATGTCGGTGCAAGGTCTCATTTTTAAATGCGCTTTGCCCCTGGCTGGAGGTTAGTAAAAAATATAGACATAGCGGGACAATCATTAATAGGAGTGCTAAAATCTTTGCTCGGGAGGCGGCATGTAATTATTTGCCGGTGGTGCATGAATGCAGTGCGGTCCACCCGGTGGTGTACTCGTGTTCAGCGCCGAGAGAATGATGCACGTCCTCTCGATAATCTTGTCCCTCTTCTTCGAGGCTCTGTGTGGGGAATGTTTCCCATCCCGTGGCTGTAGACAAATCTCCTTGATGATAAGTGGGTTGGTCCTCCCAACCCGAGTGGGTGGACCACGGTGCGATCTCATGATATGCACTGGTTCATCAAAGTTAGTGTAATGGAAATGAGCTGGTCCCGATGGTCTTTGTGTCGGTCCCAAAGTACCGCGATCCTAGGTACTCTGCGATGCGTCTTTGATGGACACACGCCAATGTTAGCGGTCTCTAGAAAAGTAAAAGCTGTCAACAGAATAAATCCCCAAATCCCTGTTAGGCGGCTCGTACTCATTTGGATAATTTTTATAGATCATGATTATCTTGTTATTTTGGTTTCACCATGTGAGCACGAAAAAAAAAAGTCATATCCAATAACTCTTCGGGCACCGGTAATAAAAGTGAGTGTAGCATTGGACAATAAATCTAATCCTCAGTAGCTAGGCGTGTAATCCAAGATGTGAATGAAATACTGCATTTTCTCATAGGAGGTACGGTTTTCCAGTAGCTCAACATTAATTTCCACGGGGAGATGCTTTTCTCTTTTTAATCATGATGTATAATAAATGTAACTCATCCCTGTCTAATGGTATTTAATTCCTCTCTAGGAAAGAAAGTAAAAAGCTAGCCATTTTAGCATGAATCTCGGTGTTGGGTTATGGACTTCTTCGGTGGTATATTTTTGTTTGCGTTCGGTTTCTTAGCAGTGATGCTCTCCCAAAAATCATCTTTATTAAAATCTCCAAGAACATCAGCTATATTCACTACGCCTTTGCTTTCGAGAAAATCCTAGTGCTAAACTGAAATTTTTCCATGTGAGAAAAAGGCTTGTTGAACATTCTAAACCGAACATAATCATCATCAAAGTCTAGGGAGCTAATAAATTCTATGGTGAGTAACTTGCTACCCTGCTTTCGGTGATTTCCCATGCATCTTCCCATCCAATCATTCTAAAAATAAGCTCAAACTCGGAATCCATTCCGGTTTCAACGAGTAAATTGTCATCAAATGTTGGAGTATGAGTAAACTCTTTTGTATTTACCACATTGAATATTTCTATTTGAGGTCTAAGTGGTAATAAAATTTGATTAAGGTTTGTTAACTCATACCTCTCTTTACGTGGAGAAAGAGGAAGACGGTTGATGTTGCTCGGGAGGTGATGGAGGATCAACGTCCATTCCGGAACCAGGCTGAAGGTACTTGGGATGATGAGCGGCTTGGTCTTTGCGGAATGAGAGTGTCCTCTTGATGCTCCTGAGTGCACCTCCAATTTTTCGATTCATCTTGCCTGTAGAATGAAGAACACGAAGAACACGGCAAGAACAACAAGAATATGAAGAACACAAAAGTGATTAGGATTAGCAAATCAAAGAGGAAGAGAAGAGGGAGTCCTGATGATGATCTTGCAAATTGATTTCTCTCTCTTTTTTTTCTCTTTTTCTTGCTAATTAATGAGTGATTTGGAAGAATGAAATGTCGTAGTTGTAATCGGCCGTGGAGCGAGCTCTCCGGACTTAGAGTGAATGAGTGAGGGGGTGTGAGAAGTTGGAGGCGAGAGAGGAGATGATGGGGCGCCGGCCGTGGTGTGATGGGGGCCCGGCCGGCCCCCTGCTTTACTGCTAGTGCTCTCATTTCTCTGGTGTCCTCTTTGGCATGTATGTGATCAATTCCCTAATTCCTAGGTACTCCTTTTCGGTGGCGACATGGATGGAGGTGAGTGCATGTGAATGAGTGTGATAATTGATATTTTGGATCACGGTGAATAATTGGTGGGTGTGAGGTGATGTGAGGTGATGTGTGTGGGCCCCACATGTCTCTGCATTTATACCGTATAATGACACAAGAATGAAAAAACTAAATTACTTTTTATGAATCTACGAAAAATTAGAATTACAATGATAGTATTTTTATAATTTTACGCCACCACGGTAAATTTTCTTGTGAGGGATTTACACTCAGTTAGTCATAATTTCATGGGGTTTAGATTTTATATATGGCATGCTTATTTTTATTTCTCTTTTTTTTTAATAATGCAATTGGTAAATATGTTATTTAATGTGAGAAATTAAATTACTAATAACTACCGAGTTACCTCCCTCGGCGAAGGTTCGGGGTTTTTAAAGGTCCACCGACTTGGACTTCTCTAGTTAAATTAATCTTTATGATTGATCTCCGCGGTCGGAGTTGTTGATGCACCTTGCCCTTCTTGATCCTTCAGTCTTGCATTGCTCGGGTCTTGGCTTTGAATGCAAATCGCTCTTCTTGCCGTTAATGGTGAATATAATTTCTCCACTCTCAATGTTGATGGTCGCATTTGCGGTGTTTAGGAATGGTCGCCCAAGGATAAGATGTATCTTCCTCTCTTCCCGCATGTCAAGTACCACGAAATCTACAGGAACGAAAAAGTCACGGATTTTTACCGAAATATTTTCTACTATCCTGCGGGGGGGTAGCGGACTGATTAATCGACTAGTTGCAAGCACATTGTTGTTGGAGTGAGCGGGGAATAGTTGAGTTTGTCGAAGACCGTCTTGGGCATGACGCCGACGTTTGCTCCAAGATCACACAAAGGCGTTCTCGAACATCAGGTTGCCTATAGAGCAATCAATAGTGGGACATCCCGGATCCTTCTTCTTGATAGGTGAAGAATGTAGGATTGCCTCACTTTGCGCTTACTGTTAGCTTGATGACTTCGGTAGAGGTAGTGGTCCCTTGTTGTTGAGGATGGATCGAAGGTACTTTGCATATGTGGGTACTGTATAGCATCTAACAACGGAATGTTGACATATAATTTTGTATAATCTCTACAAACTTCTTGAACCGATCATCGGTGGCGATACTCCTCCTCCTTCTGGGAATGGTAGGATAGTAGTATCTTGGAAGTCTTGTGTTAATTCGGGCTCTTGCGGATCATCTATTGGTAAGGGTGCTTCTACTTCTTCTTCTCTAGTATTCTTTTCGGCTCCCTTGTCTACACTTGCACAAAGATGTGAAGGTCTACGTGCCCCTACGGGTAAGGTGGATCACGTGTAAACCTTTCCTCCTCTAGTAGATATTCCTTTAATCTGTTCATGGTTAGTGGCGGACAAAGTAGAAGCTAGTTGTGTAATTTGTGATTCTATCTTTTTATTAAACATGATTTGCTCCTTAACTGCTAGAGAAAAATTATCTAATTTTGAATTAATTCCTTCTAATATTTCATCATTAAAAAGCAAGCTTCTTATAAATACTCTCATTGATTCTAGCTTGTTCTAATATTAATTCTCTCAAGGGTGGTTGTCTTTAATTTGAAAAATTATAGTTACCTTGGTACTTACCTTGGCTTGTTGCCCGAGGTTGACTCCATCCTTGCTTCTTGATGATTGCACTAATATCCTCTTCATATTGATCTTGAGAGTTGAATGCATTTTGAATAGCTTGCCGATCTCTTTTTTGTAATTAGCCCTCTGCTCTAGCCAGTTTAATAATACATCCATCTTGGTTGATATTGCACATAACTCCTCTGGAACTTCTTCACTTTCATGGCATGTCTGGGGGTTGAATGTCCAATTCTGATTTTCTCGCCATCCTTACCATAATTGCTTCGGCTCTTCCGGGGTGAGTGACATAAATGATCCTTCAGCGGTGGCGTCCAATTGCTCACATGATCTTTGGGTTAGTCCATGATAGAATGTTTGCATGAGCAACCACTTCTCCATTCCATGATGTGGGCGTCGATATGTATCCTTGAAAACGTTCCCAAGTTTACGGAATAGGTTCACCTTTCTGGCGACGAAATTCTAAAATCTTCCCTCTTAAGATATTCGTTCGGCCTATTGGGAAAAAGTTCTCTAGGAAAGCTTTTGAACATTCCCCCATGTCTTGATTTGATCTTTACTCGATAAAACCATTTGCTTCGCTCTTCCTTCTAATGAGAAAGGAAACAAACGAAGTAGCACGACATCTTGAGGAATGCCTTGAATGTCAATGGTGTTGCCAATCTCCGAAAAATTCTGCAGATGAGCAATAGCATCTTCATCCTTCTTTCCACTAAATATGATAACTTGCACCATTTTGATGAGGCTTGGCTTGATCTCATAATCATGTTCTCCAATGTCAAAGGTGTCGAGAGTCGGACCTACGCCGAATGTTCTCGGTGCTTGGAGCAGAGAATTCACGCAGAGTCTTTTCAGCCATTGCTTCTCAGAATGATGTAAGACCCTTCTTCCTATGGTTGTTCCTGATAAGAGTTAAAATTCTACAACCAATTCCTGCACTTACCCTATAGAATTTTCTAAATAAAACATGGGTAAGTCTGCTAAAGCAAAAGGTTATGATCTAAATATGATTTTAATATATTTGTTTTCCATAAAGGTTTACTCATTATAAAATTCTAGAAAAATATGTATATCTGGCGAATCAATGATCCTAATAAATTATCCTAATAAATAAAATTGCCTTCCCAGAACGCAACCTTAAATGCTTGTTTGTATTTTTAACATCACTTTAAGTTAAGTTGTCATCCCTAACATGATGCCAAAAACCAAGGATAAAAATAATCTACACGCAATGACTCTAAATAGAATATATTCGCAAGCGCCTAGATAATTCTCCCGTTGTAGCATTTCACCCGGAGGAAGTATTCCCGAGTATCGTTGATTTATTTTTATGCCAAAAGGATAAAGCAAAGATTCTACTTATTAGGAGTAATGAACTTACAAGGACCAAGAATAATAAATGCTTAAACCCTATCATAACCTATTACACCAATGCCTTAGCAATAACTAGTCAACAGTAACGATAAATGATAAATGAGTAATTGAGATAAATGGTATTCCAGAGCTAGAATATAGAGACTCTCTAATGTAGTAAAGCAATTATTAACACTGGATTTTGGTAAGAGCCGGAAAGATGACAGGGGCCCGTTCGGCAAAGCTCGCGAAAAGGCAAGAGATCAGCGCATTCGGCAAACGCTCGTACGGTCGATTAACCTTGAACTATTCGGCAAGTGTCCGTACGGCTAACTCTGGGCGGTTCGGCAAGCATTCGTGTGGTCGGCTATCTTTAAAGGCGGTGGCTCCATTCGGGAAGTAAAAGGTGGCAAGCAGGAAGCCGAATAGAAGGAGAAGAGCGTGATGATCAAGGACTCCGAGGAAGGCTATAGCAAGAGAATCGCCATGCTTTTGAGTTACCTTTAATGAATTGTGTAATCGTAATCTCTTAGGATTCATGTTATGTCCAGGGTATAAATATAAACCCTCGACCATTGTAAAGAGGATTCACAATCAAATCAACACAACCGGCCCCGTGCCAAACTTCGAGTCCTTTTGTCGTGTCGTCGAGTTCTTCGAGAGGAGCCATCGATCCGTCGACCTCCGTAAGTTCCGACAATCTTACTATCATGTCTAGTATCATGCGGTGGATTTAGATTTTGATGCAAGTAGTCTTGTTTGTCTCGACTGGATGGCCGTGCGGCGGCGTGCCGCTTGATGATCAAGAAGTCTTTCCTTATGCTTTGTTTATCTCGACTAGATGGCCGTGCGGCAGGCGTCCGCTTGATAGCTTAGCGAAGCAAGATAGTTATCGGCTCTATTAGACTTGGCAGGATCTAATAGATTCATTAAGTTATCACGTGTTGCATGTGTTTGATGCTTTTATATATTTTGTAACACTCTTTTGCCCAATCTAGATTGGTTAGTTTCGGCTCTTTACTTCTATAGATCTATTTGTTCTCTAAAGTTCTTATTCCTTTATTACCATGATAAATAGATCATATGCTTACGTAGCCGGATTAGATCAATCTAGATTGTTACATGTTGTGGGTTCTTGCATGATAGAAACGTTTAGACTTTGATAGGATTAGGTATCGTACGGCAGATACAAGTTCTTGATTGGCTTACTCGTGATAGCTTGCACGTTCCTTCTTCATGGACCCCGAGTCGGCTGATTGCCGAGTTTGGTTATGCTTCAACTCATAGTTAATTTTCACTCATTCAAACATGTTTTCTCATGCATGCATGTTTGGTAATCAATGCTTTATGTGTCTTGCCTTCATATTAACCGAATGAATCATATGCATGATTGGCAGACAGCTTCTATAGCCGTATGTCGTCGTAAGTGGCTTCCGGGGGGCGTATATACGAATCTATGCGGTTTCATCCGGACGTTCCGATTTTGTATTTAACAATCTTTTGTCCCTTGTCGGTTTTCAGTCAAACCGACCGCACGCCTTCCGGATCTCCAAACCGTCCGGCACCCGATTGAAGCCACGCTTTCGGCTTGTTTGTGTGTGAGACACGGCGGCGTCACGTTCGTGTCAACACGCTTTTTGGCACGCTGGTGGGACCCCGTTGTTCAAGATGTCTGAAATCAACAACAATCACGTTCGGATGTGACTTTGGATGAATTGCCGGAGAATTCAAGGGAGTTGGTGCAACAAGCATGTGATCAATTTCAGCAAAAGTGTTTGATGTCCTTCACCAAGAACAAGAGCAATAAGGTCTTCCAAAAGCGAATCATTGCCAAGGGTTCTTCTTCCACATCAATCTGATTACAATCAAGAAGAAGAGGCTCAAAAGGTATCCACATCAATCTGATTGCCAAGAGATCGAAAGATTGTTGGAAGCAAATTTCATTCGGCCATGCGGTATGCGAGAATGGATTTCAAATATAGTTCCTATATACAAGAAGAATGGAAAGATGAGGGTATGCATAGACTTTAGAAATCTTAATAAAGCTACTCCGATGGATGGATACCCGATGCCAGTTGTCGATTTGCTAGTAGATGCAACGGCCGGGTATGAAGTCATTAGCTTTATGGATGGGAATGCTGGTTATAACCAGATCTTCATGGCAATAGAAGATATATCAAAGACAGACCTTCAGATGCCCCTGGTCATATTGGTTTGTTTGAATGGATTGTCATGACATTCAAAGTTAAAGAATGCCTACAAGAACTTATCAAAGAGCTATGAATTACATTTTTCATGAGTTGATCGGCAAAGTCGTAGAGATTTATATTGATGACGTGGTGGTCAAGTCTAGAAACTATGAAGGGCATTTAGCCGATTTGAGGAAGACTCGGAGTACACTAGAAGACATGGTTTGAAAATGAATCCAAATAAATGTGCTTTCGAGTCTCTACCGGTGAGTTTTTGGGATTTCTTGTTCATAAAGGAGGGATTGAAGTTGGAAAAAAGAGCATGGAAGCAATAGACAAGGTTGTCCCTCGACCAATCTCACGAGTTACAATCATTGCTTGGCAAGATTAATTTTGTGAGAAGATTTATATCCAATTTATCAGAAAGAGTCTTGCCTTTTTCTCCACTTTTAAAGCTCAAGAAGGGTCAAGAATTTGTATGGGGTGACGTACAACAAAAGGCTTTTGATGAAATCAAGGAATACATGAAGGCGCCACCAGTGCTGGTACCTCCACAGCTTGACAAGCCTTTCAGGTTATACGTGGCGGCCGATGGTCTAACAATAGGATCGGCCCTCATGCAAAAGTTTGAAGGAAAGGAGAGAGTAATAGCGTATCTTAGCCGAAAAGCTATTGGATCCGAAAACAAGATATTCGACTCTGAGAAAACTTTACTTGTGTGTGTATTACTCATGTACCAAATTTCGGCACTACTTGTTAAATGCCGAATGCGTGATAATTTCTAGTTTTGATGTAATAAAGCATATGCTATCGATGCCAATTTTGAATGGAAGGATTGGCAAGTGGATTTTTGCTTTATCAGAGTTTGATTTAAGATATGAATCGACAAAAGCAGTAAAAGGTCAAATTATTGCCGATTTTATTACACAACATCGTGATCTTTCTGTTGAGATGGTAAGCATTGTGCCTTGGGCTTTATTCTTCGATGGTTCATCCTGTTGCAAAGGTGGTGGTGCTGGTATTCTCTTAATTTCTCCACAGGGAGCAACTTTTGAGTATGCTATTCCCATTGAATTTTATGTTACTAACAATCAAGCGGAGTATGAAGCATTGCTTAGAGGGCTTCGGCTTCTTATAGAAGTGAAAGCCGTTGCTATTGAGATCTTTGGGGATTCTCGAAATGGTAATTAACCAATTAACTGGTCAATATGAATGCAAGAGTGATGTGTTGAGAGAATATTATGAAGAATGCCGGGAACTTTTGAAAAGCTTTCGGGTAGCAACCTTGTACCATATCCCTAGGGGGCACAATGAAGAAGCAAATAGGTTAGCTCAAGCCGCTTCGGATATCGTGAAAAATCAAGAAGTCCTCACTATAGATGAAGATGTTTTGAGTAATTGAGCGAGTGGTTGATGATTGGAAATACGAAATCATCGAATATGTAAGAAATCCATCACGTAGAGTTTCCCGAAAGCTCGGTATAAAAGCCCTCAAGTTCGTGCTTCTTGATGATCAATTATATTACAAATCTATAGATGGAGTATTGCTTAAATGCTTGAGTCAAAAAGAGGCCGGAAAAAAGTGATGTATGAAGTGCATGAAGGGCTGTGGGTGCACATCGATCGACTTACCGAATGAAGTGGATAATTCGGAGAATCGGTTATTTTTGGCCAACCATGCTTTGGAAGATTGCTTTGAATATTATAAGGGATATCATGATTGTCAAAAATTCGGCAATATTCGAAAGGCTCCGGCATCCGCTATGAACCCAATAATCAAACCTTGGCCATTTAGAGGATGGGGCATAGATTTAATTGGTCAAATTCATCCTCCTTCGAGCAAAGGATATAAGTTTGTGCTCTTGGCCACGGATTATTTTACCAAGTGGGTTGAAGCTATTCCATTGAAGAGGGTCACGTCGAAAAATATGATCGGTTTTAGTTAAAGAGCATATAATTTATAGGTTTGAAATCCCTCAAACTATAACGACCGATCAAGGAACTCGGTTTACTTCTTCGGAGTTTTGTGATTTTGTCGAAGACATGGGAATCAAGTTGTATAATTCTTCTCCTTATTATGCACAAGCCAATGGCCAGGCGAAGCGTCAAATAAGATTATGGTCAAGATCATTCAAAAGAAGATTGATGAGAATTCAAGAAGATGGTATTTGGTTCTTAATGAAGCGTTGTGGGCTTACCGAATGGCTTGTCATGGGTCGACTCAAACATCTCCCTATGAGTTGGTTTATGGGCATCATCTTTGTGTTACCTTGGGAGTTACAATCGGGTTCAAGGCGAGTTATGTTACAAAAGGATTTGGAAAAAGGAGATTATACAAATCGATGATAAATGAACCGGAGGATTTGCATCCGATTCGTCTCAAGGCACTTTGGAAAACATTGAGAAAAATAAAGTACGTGTTGCCAAATACTACGATAAGAAAGTCAAGATAAAGCAATTCACGAGAAGGTGATCTGGTTTGGAAGACTATCTTGCCGATTGGATCAAAAGACGAGCATTCGGCAAATGGTCTCCGAATTGGGAAGGACCCTTTCGGGTAGAAAGATGTGTGCCCGGCAATGCATATATTTTGAAGACTTTGTTTGGAGAAGAATTTGCCGAGCTATCAATGGACGATATCTTAAAATATTACCCCATGTTGAGGTTGGTTCATAAAAGGAGTTTGAAGTTAAAATGTACCGATGAAACAACATCGCCTTTTAGCCGAAAAATTGTGAAATCGGCAAATAGCCGATCTGATTTTGTATCGCCTTTAGTACAAAATATAGCTGAATGGTTTGGAATTGACTTGGGCATTCTTTGGTTGGTTTATCGAAAGAAGAGAAAGTGAAGCGTTGAATGACAATACTTGAATGACACGTCAAATCGATTGCAACGCAAGACTAAGATCTACTCGGCTAAAATGACATCATTACATTCGGGAAACATCATTTCGAGTTATTTTGATTCGGAAAAATGCCAAGACAACTATTTGGCATCCAACACAAAAATCGTGAACAAACGCATCTTCGAAAAGTAATTTGATTATTTACATTCAATCCCTAATTACAAACTACTCACAGAATAACTTATTCAGGGCGGATTGAGGATTGGTGGACTCGGCGAGGGTAGCGGCATGATCTTCATCTTTGCTCCGGGGCGGCCGTTAACGTCCTCAATCTCATGAGGAGGGCCGCCCGGCAAAGCCACGGCTTGGATAGAGTAGTCTTCGCCGGTCGGGAAGACATCGCCGCCCGAGGCCGAGAGATGCGCCAAGGTGCACACCTTGGATGACGGCACGATCAACACGGCCGTCCCACGGCATCCGGCGTGCCTCGGCAGTCTCCCCTTGGGCGTTCACCTTGTCGGCCACCACATTGCCGGCGCCTTGAGGCGCTCATTCTCTGCCATGCAGTCTTTGCTGAACAAGAAAAGCAAGTCAAGACACGAAGAGGATTGAGAGAAAAATCTATGTGAGGATGCCGAACAGATGATGGCGTCCTTGGCTGCTTCTTGTTGATCCTCCCATTCGGCTTGCGCAATGCTGAACGCTTGGAGACGTCGCCCGGCTCGTTCGGGCCTCATCCCTCTCCTTGCGAACCGGAGCCCTCCTCGTGAATGTACGGAGGGTCCTCACCCTCTCGATTCCACCGGACCCCAAGGGTTGGCGTTGTATGAGTTGTCGGACTCGGAAGAGCTCGGCCGAACTCGAGCCGGAGACAGGGACCCGGCCGGTCCAAGGTGCCCCTGTTGAGTCACCACCATCGGAGGGAGGAGGTGGTGCGGGCCGGTGATGACCCTCGCCCTAAGCGGATGAAGAAAACCAAGGTTAGGGGAGATGAACATGAAGCATGAACCGCAAAAGAAGCCACCGATTGATTCTCACCCGTGGCGGCCGACGGCCATGCTCGACTTCCATCCGCCTCTCCCTCGGCCAGGGCGCTTGCCACGATCATCGCCGCCGCTCGACATTGGCGCTCGCGGATTGATCCTCTTCTTAGGGTTGGATGAGGCGTAGAGATGAAGAGACGGCGATGAGTATGCTAGTCGGAGATAACAAAGAAGGCCGAGGAAGGGCTTTATTTATAAGCCAAAGTGGAGATCGTGGCGTATACTTCGGGGTATCCCAAGCGGCAAGTAGGGTTTACTCCTTTTTGGACCGTTACGGACCGGGCCGGGCTCGGCTAAATCAAAAACGACGGTTCAAAGGAATCGGCTATTCTCCTAATCGGGAAGCCCGAGGCGGTCCGCTATCCTCCTAATTGGGAAGCTTGAGGTATTCGGCTATATCATCAATCGAGCGAGAGATTAAAAGGGCGAAACACAACAAGGAATGCAATTGCTCAGAATATAGTATGATACATATGAGTACATTACAAAGCCGGTGCTTCACTCGCCTAGAAACAATTTGATTGCATCTATAGCATCATTCCTAATTCGGCTAACTTCCTCTAGCACCTTCTTGTCGTCATCCTCGAGCTTTGGATTTTGGTAAGCCCGGTTTTGATCTGGCCGATTCTCCTTGATGACAGATGCTATCTTTGTTTTGGCCGCATCTATGGAGCTCGGCGGATTGGCAATTCTATCTTTGTGGGACCGATGTTGGCATTTAATCGAACCAATTGAGCTTCCAGCCTGGCCTTTTCTTCCTCCATAGCTTTCGAGTTCGGGCTCTAAAGGCGACAAAAATTGTTTAGCGGCTGAATCTCGGAATGCAGCTCTACGGCTTGTTGCTTCTTCATCGATTGGCACTCTGCGGAGCAGCTCTAGAGGCCATGTTCTTGTTTGCCCTCCCCGACCTTACCAAGATGGTCATCAAGATGAGTTGTAGATTCTAAGGAAACTCGAGAGTTGGAGGGATTTCTTGGTCAATGAGTTCAACCAGGTCCCTTATCTGATCTGCATCTTGGACCAGAATGTTGATGTCCTTGGTTAGCAAAAGGGCTATTTCCTTAAGCCGAGCCTGGTTCTCTGCTGATAACCTCTGCTGAGATGTAGCTTCTTCGCCTTCCTCATTGATGTACTCTTTAAGCGTGAAAAGAGTAGGCGATATCGGCTTGGCCTCATCCTTAAAGGAAGGAAAATCATTAGCCGATTGGTCAAAATTGTTAAAGAAACCAATGAAGTGAAGTATTACCTTTTGAATAGAGTCTTCTTCAGGTTGAATCCTACTCTGGCTTGGTTGAGGACTTGATTGGATGCCCAGGGATGATGAGCTAGAAGCCTGGTGAGAAGAGGATTCTTCTGCTGTCCTATCCAAGAATTGATCTGTTTCTAAAATGTAAAAGTAGCAGAATGTGAGAACTATTCAGTGCATCTAGTACAAAGAAAGGGAACGATCAAGCGGGATAATAATACCCGGTATGGCCGGTGGTTTCTTGGATTTCTGCATCTCCAGCAGAGGCCTGAGGAGGGATCTCAATGGTTGTTGAAGCATTGGCCGATCTTGAAAGTTTAACCTGTGGCTGCAGGCAGAGGAAGTGAGTACAAAATTATTGCCTAAACAAAAACTGACAAGGGTGTACCTTGGGAGACAGTTTAGCTTTCTTGGATCTTGTTCTCCTGGGCACAGTGACATCCTTGCTTGATTCAGCAGTGGCTTTTCTCTTGCTCTCTCCTCTTGGAAGTGTTGAACCCAAAACTGGCGGGGTTTTCATGAAAGCCGCCAAAGTAGGGGCATTATATCCCAAAGCGTGAATAGGCCCGGCTGGGTAATATCTTGAGCTGCTCGAGAAGGAGGAGTGGGCTCAATATCCTGTGAATGACAAAGTGTTAAAATCGGGAATGAATCCAATGGTGAGAAAATATGGGTACAAGAAAGTTACCCCAATCGCCGAGAAGCAAATTGAGCACGCAAATCTTGGCATAAAGGATGCACCGGTATATTAAAGATGTGGGCACGCCATTCTTGCCATCGGGGAAGCAAACAAGGGATGGGCAGCATGTATCAATCAATCCGAGTGGGGAAGGTGCATATGTTGGCAAGTCCCATCCAAGTTCACAAACTTTTTGGCCTCCATGTCGTCTTTTATCTCTTCCCTGGGCTTTATGATCCTAGAGAAGAACAAACCTTGGGGGGCAAATGTCCACATCCTAGCCGTCCCGGCCACCATGTTTGGGTTATAAAATTCATAAGTGGGGCGCGGTAACCTTCCATGGTGGAACTCTGGCGGTAAAGTGCAAGGCTTGATAAAGGAGTTGAAAACCTCTATGGACACTTGGTCCGAGCACCCAAACTCATAACTAAACTTGCGGGGAAGAGTCAAATTCTCATTTTCCCTATAAGGGAGCAGTACATTCTCAAAACCTTTGAAGAACAGCTTGAAGAGGTGACCAATGTCTATGTCAATCTTGACGAGAGGATGCTTTGCTTCTCCATATGTTTGGCGGACCTTTTCTTTTCTTGTGTCATCTTGACATGATTAACTGAAGGGAAGCCTATGTCATGGAGATCTACGAGACACTATTTGATGCATGTACAAGCTATGACCACATCCGGACAAACCACCAAGAACCATTCACACAATGTATTTCCCCATGTTGACGCATTTGAACAGTGGTCTTGTGCATCATGTGATAGACGGCCCCTAAGAAATACTTGCCCAAGGGGAATCGGGGTGCTGCGGCCAACTCTTGACCATTACCATGTGATTCGAGTCGGCTCATTTGATTTTCCACCCAGAAGATGAATCTGCACGACCACATGTTCGGGGAAAGCCTTGTATTCTTTGTCAAGTACTGATGCCGGATGATTTGTAAGTATTGATGTACTTCATCCATCCACCTCCGGACTTAAGCGCCTTTTGGTTCTTTGCTATTCTTGTACTTGGAAGGGTACACCGGTCTTTGTCACATTTAGGCCGGTCATCATGAAAATGTCGGCCAAAGTAAAAGACATTGAGCCATGACCAAAGATGAAGGCATTAGCGACATCGGACCGAGAAGTGGGTGGTCGCTATCGGAAGAGGGTCGTTCGGGGTGTCTCGGCGGGGGGGATAACTCCGTGCAATGCTTGAATGTCTTGGGACTCCCGGAGATTTGCTTTTCTCCATCCTCCGGTACCAATTTCGCCATCCGGCAATTGGAGGAAACGACCAAGTCTTGAAGGTGTTCGGCCACCGATTCGGCGGGGTGATTCAGTTTGAAAGGGATCCTCGAGTTTCCTTCTCAATGAACTCAATCGGGTTAGGATCTCCCATCGGCCCCAAGAAATATGAATCGGGGTTCGCGGCGTAGGGAATCAAAGTCTCATCCTTGTATTCCTTCAACAGTGACGCAAACCCGAAGAAATGAATCGAAAAAAAGCGAAGGATCAATGAGGAAATTGCCGAATACATAAAAGAAGCGAGAAATTACCTCTAGAACTCCATCCCGGGTCGCCATTGAATACTAAAAGTGGGTTTGAATCTAGAACGGAGAATTTGGATTTGGGTGGCGGCTGCAGATTTGAACAGTGTTGACCTAGATGAGAAAAGAGTTTGTGGTCAAGTTCGAATAAAACTCACTTTTATCCCGAAATTGAGGGGGCATGTGCTAACACTTGGATTTTGGTAAGAGCCGGGAAAGATGACAGGTGGGCCCGTTCGGCAAAAAGCTCGCGAAAAAAGGCAAGAGATCGGGCGCATTCGGCAAACGCTCGTATGCGGTCGATTAACCTTGAACTATTCGGCAAGTGTCCGTGCGGCTAACTCGGGTGGTTCGGCAAGCATTCGTGCGGTCGGCTATCTTTAAAGGCGGTGGGCTCCATTCGGGAAGCAAAAGGTGGCAAGCGGGGAAGCCGAATAGAAGGAGAAGAGCGTGATGATCAAGGACTCAGGAAGGCTATAGCAAGAGAATCGCCATGCTTTTGAGTTACCTTTAATGAATTGTGTAATCGTAATCTCTTAGGATTCATGTTATGTCCAGGGTATAAATATAAACCCTCGACCATTGTAAAGAGGATTCACAATCAAATCAACACAACCGGCCCCGTGCCAAACTTCGAGTCCTTTTGTCGTGTCGTCGAGTTCTTCGAGAGGAGCCATCGATCCGTCGACCTCCGTAAGTTCCGACAACCTTGCTATCATGTCTAGTATCATGCGGTGGATTTAGATTTTGATGCAAGTAGTCTTGTTTGTCTCGACTGGATGTCCGTGCGGCAGGCGTCTACTTGATGATCAAGAAGTCTTTCCTTATGCTTTGTTTATCTCGACTAGATGGCCGTGCGGCAGGCGTCCGCTTG
Organism: Chrysopogon serrulatus; assembly: GCA_015844335.1. Taxonomy (NCBI): domain Eukaryota; kingdom Viridiplantae; phylum Streptophyta; class Magnoliopsida; order Poales; family Poaceae; genus Chrysopogon; species Chrysopogon serrulatus. The sequence goes on along the minus strand of JADLZL010000002.1, from coordinate 166,791 downwards.
ATAGCTTAGCGAAGCAAGATAGTTATCGGCTCTATTAGACTTGGCAAGATCTAATAGATTCATTAAGTTATCACGTGTTGTATGTGTTTGATGCTTTTATATATTTTGTAACACTCTTTTGCCCAATCTAGATTGGTTAGTTTCGGCTCTTTACTTCTATAGATCTATTTGTTCTCTAAAGTTCTTATTCCTTTATTACCATGATAAATAGATCATATGCTTACGTAGCCGGATTAGATCAATCTAGATTGTTACATGTTGTGGGTTCTTGCATGATAGAAACGTTTAGACTTTGATAGGATTAGGTATCGTACGGCAGATACAAGTTCTTGATTGGCTTACTCGTGATAGCTTGCACGTTCCTTCTTCATGGACCCCGAGTCGGCTGATTGCCGAGTTTGGTTATGCTTTAACTCATAGTTAATTTTCACTCATTCAAACATGTTTTCTCATGCATGCATATTCGGCAATCAATGCTTTATGTGTCTTGCCTTCATATTAAACGAATGAATCATATGCATGATTGGCGCATGACTCCTATAGGCGTATGTCGTCGTAAAAATAACCTTCAGGGGGGCATTATATACGAACCTATGCGGTTTCATCCCAAGACGTTCGATTTTGTATTTAACAATCTTTTGTCCCTTGTCGGTTTTGAGATCAAACCGACCGGCACGCACGCTCGGATCTCCAAACCGTCCGGGCACCCGATTGAAGCCACGCTTTTAAACTTTGGCGTGTGTGAGACACGGCGCGTCACGTTCGTGTCAACAAATCTAGGGATTGATTAGAAATAAAAAAGAAACGTATGTAATTACTAATATAAAGTCTACGACCTACGCATGCTACACATTTTCATCTATAGTGCAATAAAATCGAAGACATCATAAGGAGCATCAACTAATGAGGATATTGAGACACAAAGGTCACCTCCTTCGCGACCATGCTCGGCTAGTCTTACGTGCGGGGGGGGACTCTACGGAGGAAACCAACGCTTGTCACACTGCGCGGACTACCACACGACTCGGCACATCGGGGTGCCTCCGTAGGTACACAATATATCTAGACACCACGTCTACATAATGCGCACCACGACCCACTCGAGTATTGAATCAGCGCTTTACGATCATATAACAATAATCATCATAAACTACATCTATATCGAATGTGCAACTAGAATAAACTAAGAACTGAATAAGTAGCAATATATTAAAGTAGAGCAAAGTCATAATGAAATACAAGATAAAATTACCAAATTCTAGAAGACAGATCGGAATCCCGGCGGAGCGCCTCCGATCTCTACTTGAATCTTGCTAGGCGACTAAACTAAGAACTTGAAGAACTAGAGCTCTACTTCTAATCTCTGAAACCCTAACCCGACTACTCTTGGCGAATGAAGCGGGAGGAATCAATTGGTGTGTTGAAGGGGGTCTACCCCTCCTTTTATAGCCCGTGGAGTGCAGCGCCCGTAGGATCAAACCGACATAGCCAACGGTGGAGATGAAAACCCTAGGCGTCGGGAGGAAGATTCGGAAAGGGGCGCCGCCGGCAACCCTAGGGCGCCGATCCGGCCCCATGGTGGGGCCGGCCCCCCACCTGGTAGCGGCTGCGGGCCCCGCTTCTTCGGTGTCTTACGAGTCTTCTGAACTATCTGGCGATGTAGTTGCGTCGCGGTTAAGTTTCGTGGTAAATTTGCATTAAAATCCTTCTTTTAACCTTTTCTAGAAAATCACCTGGAAATTTCATAAATCAACAAAACTCGTGGAATTTGTCGGATATAACCTCTATCAATCTATTATTGCATCTTCAAGAGCCATTGTTGACGGTATAAAATTTGGACTTAGTGACCGTCAACAGGAGTCGAGGCCGAGTCGATGACGCCGTCGCCCATCCAGTACCGCCCATGCTTCTTTCCTCTGCCCACCCTCATGACAATCTCTAGGTCAAGGTCCTAGGTGCTCGGATCGTAGTCCTCGCCGTGTACCGTCCTCGCCGCGGACGTATACTCGGGCGAGGCGGGCACGCCTGTGGCGTTGGTGTACGCCTCGGGGCGGGTCCTCGGGGTTGTGCGAGGCGTCGGACGACGCTTGCCCTTTGTGCGCCATAGCAAATGCCTTGAAGATGGGGGCAAGGCGCACGACCATGGGCCTGAGGCGCAAGAAATGGAGTTAGTGAAGGAACGACCACGAGTTAGAATCACGAGTTAGTGAGGGAAGAATCATCGACTTAGCTTACCCGGGCGCTTGCGTATCCGGTGAGGTTGCGGCCGCCTTGATGGTGCGATCGCCGGGCATCATCAAGCGGCACTTCCGTTTAGCGTTGTGGGTCTCCTCCCACTCCGGACCGCACCACCTGTCCCACGATCCGCTCCCGCCCGATCGCGGTGGTTGGAGCACCACCAGGGGCAAGCCTGCACGTCATAATTTCACATATAAGTAGATCAAAGTAGTCATGTGTAAACCGAAAGATCATATCATTTATATACCGCGAGGTACCGGTCTGATCGAAGCGTCATCGTCCCCGCTTGTGTTTTGGTGACCTTCTCCCCAAGGATGATGCCATGGTAATTGACGATGGTCCGGAGACGCGCCTCGTAGTGAATGTCGGTGACGAGCTTCTTGCGAGGCCCTAGTGACACATGCACGGGCCCCGTCCCCTCGTATCCCTCCTCGTATTTGTAAAAAGTCTACACGCAAACATAAAGGGTCAATTTCTTATATGAAGATAAGTGCAATAAATTTAATGCATTAAGATTGCTAGGGTTGGATGAAAGACTTACCCAGAACTCCTGCAAGACACGCACCGCTTTGTTTTGATGTTCTGGATCTAGGGCAACGGCGAAGTGATCGAACGTCCCGGGGAGGCTCCTCATTCCCGGCGTCGTCACCGGGCCGGGGTAGTCGTCTTCGAGAGAAGACCCGGGGCGTTATTTGGTGGGCGCGAGTGCTCATCCGGCACCACAACCAACCGGTTCTGAATAGTGGTTAACCAATAGCATTAGTTTACAATTTAATTCCCAATATGTCATATGAAATAGTAATACCATGGAAGTTACTTACTTTTTGGCCCTCGGGGCGAATCACCGGCCGCCTCGTTGGGTGCGGTGCTGCGGGGAGACTTCAGGGGACCGCGTAAGTACACACTCGATGAGGTGCCAGGAAGAAGTAGAACCAGCACCCACCGCGTCCTCCTCCTCCTGCTCCTCCCCGCTCCTCGTCCATCTGGGGGAGCTATCACCTCGTCCTCGGCCTCGTCCACGCTCTGCTCGTCCTCGCTCACGGTCCCGGGAGGTGACGGCTCCCTCGTGCTTTGCTCCTCCGCCCACGCCTCTGGCCGAGGTCTCTGAGCTGCAGTTGCCACTTGCAACTTTTGTCTTGTTGTACAACGAGGGGCCATTCACCGACCGGCCGCCCACCATCTTCAACGAAGCACCCGCATTTGACAAGAACCAATAAGACATGATTAGAAAATTAGGTTAAATAAACAAAACCCAGGCATTTGTAAGAACAACAACGTAAGGTAACATATAAATAAATAGCATTACATGTATTAAGTATAATCTTCATGATCAGGATCATAAGCCTCATTGTCGGTATCAAACATGTCAAAGTACTTGACCCCGCCCAATGGAGGATTGTCGTCCTCGTCGTCGTTGCCTAAACGATGTCGCTTAAGCATTTGTAAGTCTCTCACATTTTCAACCTCATCTCCATCGTCCTCGTCATCAACAATTTCTGGGCCAACTTCCATTTCTATCGCTTCGGTCAAGTCTATCTCGAACCTCCCATCTAGCCCTTCTACCTGAAAGAACTCTCCCTCGTATGTGTTTGGATTGAAGTTATAGTCGTCATCATTTGGGACAGGTAATTTGCCGTGTGGCAGTACCTTGTGCACAATATCCCAACCCTTCAGGTGCTCATTACTTTGGCACGCATAAGGGAGATAATAAACTTGTGTCGCCTGTTGGGCCACAATATACACATCATCTCCGGGTAGGGTGGTATCCTATCGAATCTCGACTAGACCAAGATGAGAATGGGTCCGTCTCGTTACCGCAGGATCAAACCAGTGGCATTTGAATATGACGGGAGTAAATGGCGTTGAACCATGAAAAGTGAGCTCGTATACTCTTCCATAATACTCGACCCCATCTTGACTGGGCGTAAAAACCCCTGAACTTGTTGTTCTCCGGTTCTGATGAAGCTGTTCATAGCCCGTTGTGTGGAAGCGATATCCATTGACATCATAACCACTTGAATGACTTGACCCTAAAGCCAAAGCCATCGGCAACTTGTCTCAACTTCGGGAGTCATAGTCGTATCAATTTGGGCCCGCAAGCCAAGACCACATACGAAAAGGTTGGCACGCAACTTTCGAAAAGATGTAACTAAATAGGAGCTAAATGGGGCGGTACCTTCTTCTTGAACCATGAAATGAATTTAGGTTTTCCATTTCCCCGACCGTTTCTAAGAAGAGCATCCGCTTCTGCGGGGTTAGGAGGGCGCGATTGACGCCCGGTATTCATGAAGAAATTCCCTATACCAACGAGATCATAGGAGTTAGATGCAAGAAATAATGATAGTGTATGGAACAAGTGCGTTCACAACTTACGTGATATATGGCTCCACTTCCTCAAGGTTGGTCAACACATAGAACATGATATCGCGCCACTCATCATATTGCAAGATCTTGTTTGTCGATCCACTCGCGCTTCCGAGTTGCCCTCGAAAAAGACTGAGGTTCGACTCATTTCCACCATCATTGTAACGAGGCCGAGGATTATGCGCGCTCGGAAGGTTGTCACTATAATAAGTTGTTGTGAAGTTGGACACCTCCTCGAGGATATGTGCCTCTGCCATGGAAGCCTCGATTTTGTTTTTTTTTTACGCATTTCTTCCGAAGAACCTTTAGAACTCTCTCATTTGGATAGCACCAATGGTACTGCCACGGGCCCCCCATTCGTGCCTCGTATGGGAGGTGCAAAATCGAATCTTTGCATCGAGTGAAGAGGCCCGGTGGAAATATCTTCTCTAGCTTACGATCAAAAGCGGGTGCCATTTTTTTTCGAGGTGCGCCATCACGGTGCGAGATATCTCCTTGGCACATAGTCGGGCGGAAGAAATAGCTCAACTCGCCATGACTAGCCAAACATGCTCGGGGGAAATAGCCTCGCACCATCATTTGGGAGAAGGCGTTCAATCCGGATGTGGTAGTCATGACTCTTCATCCCTAAGACTCGTAGAGTGTCTAACTTCACTCCTCTCCTCGGATTAGTCTGCGTATCCATCGGGGAACATTATAGTCCAGATCCATTCTAGAACTTCCCTTCTTTGTGGCCTTTTCAATATATAATCGGTAGGGGCCTTGTCCATGTCTTCTTTGCATCTAGGAGGCCTCATCTCTAGCTTTGGTGCAATCGCACAACATTGCGGATCCAATCTAGCCTTAGGGTTGTCCTTTGACTTTTTAGGAATATCCATGATTGTTCCCCAGAGTGCTTCGGCGACATTCCTTTCCGTGTGCATTACATCAATGTGGTGCGGAAGGAGAAGGTTATCAAAATAGGGAAGCCGAGTCAGGCCCGACTTATGCGTCCACATATGTTGCGCACCATACCCCACAAAGCCATCACATTCTAAGTTAAGCTCAAGGGCTTCTATCCTTTCACGAACCTCGGCGAGTCAACATCCGGGGTGGAGGGTCCGTCACCACGAGTCCTTTAGTAAAGTTTTTTAAATGCCTCGCCTCGAATGGATGGTCAAGCGGGAGGAACTGTCGGTGCGTGTCGAACCCCAAAAACTTAGTACCTTTTTTTCGGATAAATGAACCTTAGAGCTTCCTTGCAGATTGGACAAGATAACTTCCCATTAACACACCGGGGCCTGTAACATGGCGTACCAAAGCAAAATCATGCATGGAGTAAAGATACCACACATACATCCTGAGGTTTCTCTTTGTAGCACGGTCATATGTCCATACCCCATTCCAGGCACTGATCAATTCATCAATCACGGGCTCCATGTACACACCCATATGATTCCCCGGGTGTTCGGGAATGATCAACGTTAATAACATGTGTTGTGCTTGCATGCACACACCGGGAGGAAGGTTGAGGGGATCACAAACACGGGCCAACATGAGTAGGGCGCAGCCCATCATGCCAAAAGGATTGAACCCGTGCTGTCGCAAGCGCAACACGGACATTACGAGCCTCTTTCGCCTTCTCATGATGAATGCCATCAAAGTGGGTCCACGCCTCACCATCGGATACATGCACCATCTTGTCAGGATTGTATCGTTTGCCATGTTTGTGCCATGTCATCTGTTTGGCGGATTCTTCGGTCATGTATAGCCGTTGGAGCCTCGGTATGAAAGGGAGGTGCCTTACGACTGACACGGGGATGTCAAGCTGCCTCTTCTGGCCATCGGCAGACTCTACCTCCAGATACCTAGAGGATTCGCACATCGGGCAGTACTTTGCTTCCGCGTGTTCTTTCCTGAATAGAACACACCCATTCGGACATGCATGTATCTGATCATACGGCATCTTAAGGGCACGGCGCGATCTCGCGACTCGTGACGTGCTCTTCGGGAGAATGTGAGCCTCTGGAAGCAAGCTACCAACAACTGTCAGCATACTGTCGAAGGCGTCTCGACTCATGCTAAGCTGAGACTTTAACGCCATTAGACGGCCAACGGCATCTAACTGAGAGACCTTTGTGTGGCCGTGAAGCGGTTGCCGTGCAGAAGTAAACATATCATAGAACGCCTTCGCGGTGGCCTCTGGCTCCTCCTCCTCATCCGTACGTCCATCACCAAACTGTGCTTGATGAAAGTCATCTAACATGTCTGCTACCCCGGCATCGGCATCAAACTCCTCGACGCGTGCTCTCATCACCTCCTCTCTCATTCGATGGGCTTCACCATGGTGGACCCATCGGGTATAGTCCGGGGTAAACTCATACTTGACAAGGTGCTTGCCCATGGTATCCTTGCATTGCCTTTTCCGATTAGCACACCTACTGCAGGGACACAGAACCCGACTCGCTCCTTTAGCAGCCTCGCCGAATGCTTGCTCCAAGAACAAATATGTTTTGTCAATCCATTCAGCTATGTAATCACGATCACTTGGGCGGCCCGTGTACATCCAGTCACGATCATCCATCTTCTAACATATACATTAGCGAGAAACATAACAATCAATTTTACCTACACCGGCCTCCTACTCTCTAATAGGTGAGGATAGATCCTAATCCCACCCGCGTATGCGTTGTTGGGGCTAGTTTCCGTTGTCTGCTCCAATCGGAGACGGAATTTCGGCAGCACCTCCCGCTGTTCTCCAGGTACACGCCCCGATAGGGAGATCGTGTTTTCGGAGAACAACAGGGAGCCGATGCCGAAACTCGCCTCGATCGGGCGCAGGTTCTAACGGAAACTAGCCCCCAACAACGCATGCGTGGCTGTCCAAGTATCGTGGACAATTCAAAACAGATACGGTTTTTGATATGCAAAGATCGCATACCGACAAACGTATCTCTTTCGAACGGAGAGACGCCTAACTTGGTGACGTGACCTATGACCCTCGATACACGGAAATGAGGTTATACCTTAGGTGGCGGTGCGCCAAAGGCTAAGCGGAGCCATGGCGAAGTCGGTGCGATGGCGAGACGACGCCGTGCAGTGCAGAAACCGCAATAACAGGGGGTACTCGGCCCGGCAACGAAGGGTCCTTCTCTCGCAAACAAAAAGACCACACAATACCATCAATTGAAAATTTCGACGGAATCTCTATATGGTGAGGTTCCTATAACTGCAAAGAAACTAAAGGCACGAAGGCCTATAATCACACATATATCCATATAAGCCATCACCGCCACGGCATACCACCTCCACCTCCACCTTCACTTCCACCATCACCTCCACTCGCCACAATCACACAATAACAATCATATGTACATATTACCATTGCTCGGACAATGTAAATTAAATAAAAAGAGGGGCGAACCTCGTGCGTCCCCACCGACGTTCAAGGAGACGGGCGGTGTCGGGCGTGGCACGTGTTCGACGGACAGAACCGGGCAGAACGGCGGAGGATGGCGCGCTGGCCGCTGGGGCGCGGTGGGCCCTGCTCCTCCTCCTCCTCCTTGGGGCCGCACCCTCCTCCCTCTTCCCTCTTCCCACTTCCTCCTCCTGTTGCCTCTGCTCCTCCTCCTCCTTACTGCGGGGGCGCGAAAGCGATGACGGGGGGACGGGCGAGCCGGGGGGGGTGGCGCGGGGGGAGGGCCGCCGGGCCGAGCCGCCGGCGGCGTCTTGGGCGCGCGCAGGCGCGGGGTGGGTGGCGGCGCGGGGCGCGGGGGCGGGCGGGCGGGCCGGGCGGGCGTGGAGGGTCCCCGGCGGCGGGCGGCGGCGGCGGCAGCGCCAGCGGGCGGCGTGCGCCGGGGGAGCCGGGGCGGTGGCGGAGGGGCGGGGGACGGGGCCGGTGACAGGGGGGCCGGAGCCCGGCGGTGGCGCAAGCCGCCGGCGGCGTGCTTGGTCGGCGGCGGCGTGGGGGGCGTGTGAGTGTGTGCGTCATGTGTGTGTGTGTGAGCTGGGAGAAGAGTGCTTGTGAAGTGGATAAGGCACGGGGACACTCTTTGCCGAGTGCCTCGGGATCTAGCACTCGGCAAAAGAGCCCCCCTTTTTCAAAATTTCCGGCCTTTGCCGAGAGCCCCCATCCCCGCTCTCCGCAAAGAAGCTGATTCCAAAAACAACGGCCAACCTTTTTTATTTAATATTTCACTTTGCCGAGAGCCCACCAGAGGGGCACTCGGCAAACAAGCTTTGCCGACGGCCAACCCCATAACTCTCGGCAAAGAGTGTTTCCAAAAAAATTTAATAAATACCAAACGATTTCAAAAAAATCTCAAATTTCGGCAAGACCAATTTTATATTGTGTATTCTTCATGAAAAAATTTTGGACATGAAAATCAACCGTGACAAACGCTACGAGTTCGATTCCTCCCGGTTCATTTAGAGGTTTCTTAAACTTCTACGGAGATTGTTCCATTTAAACGCATCGTACATGACAACTTGCACGAAATATTCTCAAAATTTTTTCACTGTCTCCCTGCATGAAATGATGACACTGCGACAAGTTTCACGATTTTTAGACTTTATTTGCTTTTTCTAGAATTTAAAACAATTCGCCCGCAAAGTTGATTATCATATACTGTAATGAAGGTGTTCAACATTTCAGGTCTCACTCTGAATAGTCTCCTAGAATACCATAACAAACAGTAATATCATTTTTGGAATCACTTAATTTGATTATTAAAAGCACGTGCAGTTCAAATATCTATTTTTATACAAATTACAATAAAACGAAATAAACTGCTGAAAAATAGAAAAATACCAGATTAATAGGTGAAATTAGAATATGTTGCATACTAAAATGTGAGAACTCTAAATAAAAATTTGGAGGACAAAAACAAAAAAAAAAATTGTGTTGAGCCTAGCACGGACACTCGGCAAAAAGGGCAACATTTGCCGAGTGCTCGGTGGATGCTCTCGGCAAAGTGTCCTCTTTGCCGAGAGCTTGACGGGTGACACTCGGCAAAGAGCCACGCCGTGATCTGTTGGCCGTCTTTGCCGAGAGTTACGTTTTGCCGAGTGCCTTGCTCTCGGCAAAGGAGATCTATGCCGAGAGTTACGTTGTGCCGAGGGCTAGGCACTCGGCAAAGTACTCTTCGCCGAGTGGTTTTTTTGCCGAGAGTTGCACTCGGCAAAGAGAAGCTTTGCCGAGTGCCCGTGAAAAAGAACTCGGCACTCGGCAATGCACGCGATTCCGGTAGTGTAAAGATGCACAAGCTCCTCGCAGGGAACCACCGTCCGCGTCAACAATGCGTTCCTGCAAGGAGGCGACACGGATAGGGTGCAACAGTGGTGCAGGTGGCGGCTCGGATGGGAGGAGCATCGGCACGGACGGGAGGCAAAGAGACGCGGGCGGAGGAGGCGGGGCTTGGACATCGAGCTCCAAGCTGCCAAGGATCCAGAGGACGAGGAGACGTTGATCTCGCCGCCGTCCATCTCCCGGCGTGTTGGCCTGCAACGGACGGTCGGTCGTGGGCGGCCTGGAGTGCCGGGCGGGAGGCTGCTTGGGTGCTCGTCCATCTCCTGCGCTGGCGGGCGGGGGGGAAGTGAGGTCCTGGCTCGACGAAGGATCGACAGGATGGGGAGAAGGACCGGACGGGCAGGACAAATTGAGAGGAATGGGCTGAGGCGAGTAGAATAGGAGTTTGGGCTGGTTGTTGCGCTACAATGAATGGGCTGAACCAAAACAATGGGCTTGACGAAAAATAATGGGCTATAATTTTGGCTATTATTAGAGATAGATAGATAATAATAATCATTATTTATTATCTATTTTTTTCGCTTGATAAAAAAAAATGCTGGACAAAAGAATTGTTGGACGGAAAAATTGGTTCATTTTGTCTCTTTATTATTAGGTATAGATTTATTATTAGATATAGATAACATTTTTTTAAAACTAAATCGGCAGACTTTTATTCATTCAGGATTGTTACATCTCACTACTCAAAGGTCTAAGGTAAAACTAGGGGTTCATCAATCCAAGTACAAGTTTATTTATATTGCATAGCTTTTTGGTTTACCTCCTTACTACAATGCTCAATCGAGATATCCTGAGATCCGCTCCATATAATATTACATTATATAACATTATTTTCTTTCTATTGTAACACACAGCTATTTACCTATAGTATACATATGAGTCAACAACCATACATATTATTGGAGGATATCAAGATGACACCATGTTGTGAAATAACTAGTCGGCCAGCTTCCTCCGTAATTTCTATCCTTCAGATTACCTGCCACCACCACCGTTGCCATTGCCACCGCCAACGCCATCATATCCTGGGGGATATGATCCATCAACTGGCCCATTTCCACAACCATAACCCGTGCACGGGGTTTCTACATGCATGCGAAAAAAGTGCCGTTTGTTTACTACGTCTGCGTAAGCGTAAACATAGAAATTTATTTAACTTGAACAACTCTAATAGACTCTATATATCCTTTCTAGTTAATAGAAATAGAGATTTTATTAAAAAAATATATTCCAACATTTTCTTTAATTAGATTTTTCAATCATCATTCTCTATTCTAAATTTTTGCCTATCCAAGAGACTGGCTCTCTAAAACGCACAAGATATGGAGAAGCAGTAGCCTATTTGACAAAGCTTTAGTCATATGTATCTCTAAGAAATTCTAGATTTGTAGCTGCAGGCATGTTAAGTACTTTTTCCATTCAAAATTATAAGATTTTTGACTTTTTTTTTACCCTAAGTTTAACCACTCGTTTTATTAAAAAAATTTATGCAAACACAGTCAAATTTAAATCATTCTTGAAGAAGTCTTATTGATAAAGTAAGCCATGACAAAAAATGATATTCTGTAATTTTTAATAAAGCAAGTGGTCAAATTTGGTGTCAAAAAAGTCAAATATCTTATAAATTGGGATAACTTTATTTTATTTATATTTTAAATTAAATAAAAATATTTAAACGACTTGAATTTAGTATATAAACTGCACATCCTAGAGCTAGAGCCAAGACAAAGGAGCTCATATAGAGAATGATTTCTATTCAAATAGTTGTTCAAATAATAATTTAGCAAGTAAGTTTTGAAAAGACTTGGGAGATGAAGGGAGACGAATTAGTGCGCAAACCATTATCTCCGATGGGCTTATCATCAGCCAATGCAACATCATAGGATACGAGCAGGAGACAGGCGAATACGACAGCAACTACAAGTGGAAACTTCATAGCTAATTCTATAGTATGCTTCTTCTTGAATAAAGCGGTGGCACTTCTGCCCTATTTATACAAGAGGCGACACGCATGCCATCTCATCGAATTAATTAACAGATAGTTTGCACAGTGATATGGTTGGCTATTAGGATTGGATCGCAAATTTCTACAAATCGTTTTCAATTCGATTAATTACAGGCCCTTCTTGAGCTACTGTGACACGTAATAAGTTCTAGACTATACCCACTGGTTGCGGAATACTCTTAAAAATAAAATTGTTGTATGTGTGTGAGTTGGAGCCTAGAACTGATCAATATTCATACATCGCCTTCGCCTATGGTCAAATCTGGCAAGCGCGTTGGAGAATATAATGAAAAGAGTAATATATTAATAAAATCAAATTAAAAGAGGAAATAGAATGATGTAGGTGCCTTGTATATCGTGGATAGCACCGGTGAAGCGCTATTTCGTGATCTGTGCACCGTTTGGCTCTCCAGAATTTTCAGAATTGGATTTATAGTATAAATTATAGTTTTTTAGAATTACACAAGATGCAGTAGACGCTCACCAACACGCACGCACACTCATCCCTATGAACACACGCACGTAAACCCTATCCCTATAAGCACCTCCGAAGGACCGAGCGCCGAGATCTGGAGATTCTCGAAGTCACCATCGGCGCCGTCCGTCGACGGAACGCCGCTTACCGTTTAAAGCATAATGCCGATAAATCCTGAAAAATCTCGGGAAAGGTGCGAGCACCAGGATTTGATCCCTGATAGGTAGCGTCCCACTGGACAGTCCTACCATTGGACCACAGACCCATTCGCTAGTATAAATTATAGTTGTGGAAGAAGAATTTAAAATCCCACAATTTTCTAAAGTTCATATATAATATAAGCCTATCTCAAATTCATAGGGTGAGAGGTAGAAAATGGATTCCATGGATTCTTCTTCCCTAAATTAAGTAAAGTTGTAGATGATTTTATGGATTCTTCTTCCACAGCTATAGTTTATATAATGAATTCAATTCCGAAAATTCCAGAGAGAGAAACGTGCCCTGAGAGGAAAATCAAATAGCTAGCGTTGTGAGCTCTCGAAACATTAAAAAAGAGAGCGTCAGACTGCAGCTGTGAGAGAGGGTTTTTTGAAAGAGGTGCGAGACTAGTGATTTTCTCATCGCTAGCTCGATAGTCTTGTACCCTTCCTGCCAATAAAAATTCAGGTAGACTGACGATTTGGACCTTGTTGGGGGACACCCTTACACTTTCTCTGGGTGGCGTGACCCTGACGCTAATGTGGCAAGAAGAAAACGAGTGTATGGTCGCGAGGGGCCGGCCTTCCTCCCGGGGCGTGGCTTTCCGACTACGGACATGCGGGCGTTGCTTCCTGGCCTCGCTGTTCTTTCTTCTCTGCGAGCGTAGGTCTGTGCAGCAGTGGATGGGGAAGGAAAGCAAAGAGCAATAGAGTCAGGGAAGCCGACTCCGAAACCCGGGGCATTGCCTTTTCTGGCTCCCAAAGGAAGCCTAAGGCCTACTTTGGGAACAGGGGCCAGATTTGCCCAGGGTAGCAAACCCACGACAGTGATTTAATTGGACAGTCATATCCCCGGGAGCCATTCTCCCTTCCCTGCACCTTCCCTGTCGCCATTTGGAAGCAAAGACCAAGTACCCAGTACGTACGTACGTACAAGCTTGCATGCAACTCGTTCGAGGCGGAGTAGGCGAGGAGAGAGATGCGCGATGCGTCGCAACTCGCAAGTCGACGGCAGGGAAAGCGCTCCCGGCCAGATGACTCGTGCCTTCCTGCCCCGTGGAAAACAACGGGATGCGGGCAGCAATCCCACGTCTAGGGGGCTTCCAAAGGACGTCGTAGATTAGCCCGGGGGAGCACGCCCCGAGGTTTTCTGGCGCCGGGAATTTACCGGTATCCCGGCGGGATCCCGTGCTCCCAAAGTAAGCCTTAAAGGTGGGAGATCAATATTAATTTTGCGTCAACATTTCCCCTATGTATGGTTCAATAAATTATAAGGCTATCGTTCAGGTCAGGCTTTGCATTGATAGCTACAGAGTTAAGAGCGTACGTATTGACTATTTCTTGCAGCCATGCACGGAGAGCAAGGGGATCAAGATCATTTTTACAGGGTGTCACGCTGTCCAGCTGAGCGAAAAACATACGACAGGTCAGTGTTTGATGGCTCTAGTAGAGTAAAGAGCGTGTTACTATTCTTGCTGTGCCGTACGGGTGCGGACAGAGGAGCCAGGCAGCCAGGGGACTACGATCGATTTACGTACGCGGGTTATTATTACACAACACTACCGCAGGCTTAATATATATACCATTACCAGGTCGCTGTTATTCTTGCCGTGGCAGGCGGACAAAGCAAGGGGACTAATTTTTGAATAGAGGATTTTATATTCGGACATGGTTCAAAAGGGCTATCATCACCTTAAATAGTCTAGGCCCATGGCCAGACCTGCCTTAGGAAATTGGTTTTTTTTTTGTTTTTAACTGCAGGTCTTTTAACATCTTTGAGAATGGGATGAACTTCAGAGTTCAAATACGGATATAAAATAGATCTCTCAGATCTATTTCTATTAGGATATTTGTAGTACAATTCAACTCAAAGTACCATTCGGCTTTATCAATGTTTTTTAAATTACAAAATTAAATAGAGACTAAAGTATGTGGGTATATAACATAGACAAGGATAGCTCATGCAAAATAATATATTTATCAATAAATATTTAATAATTAAATATATCAATTAATCAATCATTATTTATATAATATTTATCGTTAAAGTATAACTTATACAAAAATAATTTACTTGAGTAAATAAAAGTATTGAAATAATTAATCCTTATGTATCATTAATATATATATATATATATATATATATATATATATATATATATATATATATACGGCGGCTTATTCTACACCCAAGAACTAATATCGACAAATACTTGAATAAAATTCAGTATTGTTCAAGATTTACGTGTCAGTATTTCTCAGTATTTCCTAATAGAATAGCATGTATATGTATATACACACACACACACACACTATTCAATAGTTTCAATGCAACATTAGTAATATTAAAACTAAATAAGACGACACTAGTCATGGATAGAAATCCTTCTAATAGATTTATACCCTGTTTTTCATGAACACAGATAAATATTAGATATTCCATATTTTGGTTGAATACGGATTTGAAACTAGATATATAGAAAAATATTGAAAAAGGGAATCCAAATATATTCATTTAGTATCCACGTTAGAATGGATATGGATATCCATATTACAATTTAGTAGCCACTTGCCATACCTAGTGATAGGATTCAAATAGTGGATCGATTTCTTAGTAGCCTTTTTTTGAGTGCTTTTCATTGCTTTCTTCTTGTCTTTATTATGTACCTGCTAAGAAAAAGATAAAGAATCTTCACTATTACCATCATTAGTATCACCTCAAATTGTTGGTGTGTTCCTTCAACTGTCATTTAATTAGTAGTAGATACAGGTTTCTTGAGTACTAGATGGGTTTCATGAGGACATAATCTCCTGAGATATTCATGCATGGTAAAGGTAGCCTTTCATAGTCCAAAGCTATAGACATTTTCAAGGAACCACCTCTAAAAACAGTTGTTACATAAATAATTCATAAGATAGGTAAACAAATAAATTTATCACTTTTAATATTAAGTCAAAATTCATGTATCAATTTTGTAGAGCTCAATGCTATGTATAGTTTGTTTTTTTACTTGGCATCGTTTGATATATTTAAGATCGATTGGAGACCGAAATATTCATGTCAAATTTTCAGATTCTGAAATATATATATATATATATATATATATATATATATATATATATATATATATATATATATTTTTAAGCAAGCTCGGATTTTGACATGGCCTATACAAAAAGTTTATGTAGCCCGACTTGGAAATTTTTTACCAAAGCCTGTCGCTTTCGTGCCTCTCTATAAACAACTTGTCACAGAAGATTCACTCACTTAATCACCTGTCTCAAGAAATCACTTTTCTCGTACTGATCAGTACGAATGGGCGCCAGTCACAACACGCTTAAAAGAAAGAAAGACTAGCCGTGTCCATATCCCATGGCTCAATATACAGAACCTTGTCACTTAGGTCAGAGTTAGCCGCATGTTGCAAAAGAACCATACACCCATATCCCATGGTTCACCTTTTTTTTCTGAGAAGCCTCCCATGGTTCATCTGAAGTCCTGAAGCCTGGCGATCAGGTCACATACTATTATTGCCGTGCCGTACGGCCAAGACCGGCCATATTCCGTGGTCTACATGAAGCCCTGTCGATTGTCACATGCTATTATTGTCGTGCCCTGCGGCCAATACCAGCTCATATCCCATGGTTGACCTGAAGTGTGATCAAGTCACATGTAGAACCTTGTCACTTAGGTCAGAGTTAACATCCCATATCCCATGGTTCACCTTTTTTTTTTTTTTTTTTTTTTTTTTCTGAGAAGCCTCCCATGGTTCATCTGAAGTCCTGAAGCCCTGGCGATCAGGTCACATACTATTATTGTCGTGCCGTACGGTCAAGACCAACCATATTCCGTGGTCTACATGAAGCCCTGTCGATTAGGCCACATGCTGTTATTGTCATGCCTTGTGGCCAATATCAGCTATGTAGAACCTTGTCACTTAGGTCAGAGTTAGCAGCATGTTGCAAAAGAACCACCCATATCTATCCCATATGGTTCATCTTTTTTTTTTTTTTTTTTTGAGAAGCTTCCCATGGTTCATCTAAAGTCCTGAAGCCTGTTGATCTGGTCACATGCTATTATTATCGTTGCCACATGGCCAAGACCAGCTCATATCGATCCCATGGTTCACATGAAACCTGTTGATCAGGTCACGTTCTATATATTATATTGCCGTGCCGTGTGGCCACCGCAATGGGACTAGAGATTACTTGATGTATGCTTGTATGTATATATATGTATATCTATATGAGCCACACAAAAGAGTTACTTCAAGAGCTTCATTAAATTTTAATCTCTACATATATTTTTATTTGTAGTGTCATTCAATGAATATTTTTAATATATATCTCATCAGGCTATAGATGCTATTCAAGCCTTGCCATGCGGGCACAGCAACTATCGTGTTCGGCTGGTCATATAAGCCGGCTGGTAAGACAAGCTAGCTGATTTGCTGTACGAGAAAAATACTATTTGAACGGCTGATAATTAATTAAACCCAGCTGATAAGAGAAACGAATGACACATATTATGTGTACGTGGGTCACGTACAGCCGTACAGGGTTACGCTATATATGTGTGTGTGTCAGCAATCACCACTTTCAGTCCCACTTATAGCGGTGAACAACCACACCCGCAGCTCAAATGGCCACTATAACATCGCGAGGCGTTTACATCGCTGTATTAGCACTACTCTCGACCTTCTCGTCTTCGTTCTCGAGTATGACAACCGACACCAGCAGCGAAGGGACGGACCTCGCTGCGCTGTTGTCTTTCAAAGCCCAGTTCTTCGACCACCATGGCGTCCTTGCCAGCAACTGGACTCACGACACGTCTTTCTGCCATTGGGTCGGCATCACATGCTGCCGCCGGCGCCGGCGTGTCAGCGGATTGTCATTGGCAGACACTCCCCTCGATGGACCAATCACTCCTCACCTAGGTAACCTCTCTTTCCTCGCCGTGCTAGACCTCACCAACACAAGCCTCACGGGCAGTATCCCAGTCGAGCTTGGGAGGCTACGCAGGCTTCGTCATCTATTCCTAAGTGAAAATAGCCTATCAAATGACATCCCCCCTGCCCTAGGAAACCTCACTAGGCTCGAGTCCATTAAATTACATCAAAACCAACTCTCGGGACAGATACCTCTGGAATTGTTGCTGCCTCTGCGCAGCCTTAGGGTGATTTCTTTGGAAGGAAATCGCTTGACCGGGCAAATACCCCCTCATTTGTTCAACAACACGCCTTCATTGGTGTTCATCAATTTTGGAAACAACAGTCTTTCAGGTCCCATACCACAAATTGTGGCATGTCAGCACATGCTTCAGTTCTTAATTTTGCAGCACAACCAACTCTCTGGCCTAGTGCCACGGGGCATCTATAACATGTCCGGGCTACAAGTCATGGCACTGGAAGGCAACAACCTAACCGGGCCAATCCCAGGCAATCAAAGTTTTAACCTCCCAATGTTGCAATTTGTTTCCCTCGCCGAAAACAAATTTGATGGCCGATTTCCAGTAGGGCTTGCGTCATGCCAGTACCTACGAAAAGTATTCTTGCATGTCAATTATTTTACGGATGTTGTGCCGGCATGGTTAGCTAGATTGCCACAGCTTGAAATAATCTCTTTGGGTCTAAATGACCTTGTTGGCTCAATTCCAGCTGCCTTTTCTAATCTCACCAGCCTTACTGACCTTGACCTCTCTTTTGGCACCCTGATAGGGCATATTCCACCAGAGATAGGACTACTGCACAACATTTCCTATTTGCATCTTGAGGGCAACCAATTGTCCGGCACAGTTCCGCCAACACTTGGAAATATTACATCTCTAAACAAGCTTGTTCTGAGACAGAACAGTTTAGAGGGGCCTCTGGACTTCTTGTCGGCTCTTTCCGGTTGTAGACAACTCGAACGTCTTATCTTAGATGATAATTTGTTCACAGGTGCCCTTCCAAACCACGTGGGGAACCTCACTTTAGCCACTTTAACTGCAAGTCATAACAGGTTAACTGGTGGAGTTCCATCTACCATCTCAAACTTAAATCAAGTTGAATGTATAGATCTTAGTCACAACCTACTCAACGGGACAATCCCCGAATCCATAACATCACTGCAAAATCTTGTGTCACTTGAAATCAAATTCAATGAATTGTCAGGCCCTATTCCGACGCAAATTGGTACCTTCCGGCGTTTAGAACGTATATTTCTCCAGGGAAACAAATTCACAGGCTCTATACCGGACAACATTGGAAATGTTAGAAGTTTACAACACATTGACTTCTCTAGTAACCGTTTAGATTCAACAATACCAGCAAGCTTATTCCATCTTGATCAACTCATCTACCTTAACCTTTCTGACAATTTATTTTCCGGTGCCTTGCCTAATGATGTTGCTGGAGTAAACCAAATGGATCAAATGGATCTTTCCTCTAATTTCTTGGTCGGAAGTATTCCAGAATTATTTGGACAACTTAAGATGTTAACCTACCTAAATCTATCGCACAACTTCTTCGAAGGTTCGATTCCAGATCATTTTGAGAAGTTAATTAGCTTGGCAGCATTGGATTTATCCTCAAACAATATCTCTGGCACCATTCCCATGTTCCTTGCCAATTTTACATACTTGACTATTCTCAACCTCTCCTTCAACAATCTTGAAGGCCCTGTACCAGAAGGAGGTGTTTTCTCCAACCTCACGTCCCAATCTTTAATGGGGAATGCTGGGCTATGTGGCGATCCTAACATAGGATTTTCACCATGTCTTGACAAGTCTCACTCATCAAGTAATAAACTCATTCTAGAATTCCTACTCCCATCTATCATCATAGCTTTCAGCGCCATTGCTATTTTCCTATACCTGTATATTACAAAAAACAATAACAAAGGTGGAGACAATAAAGCTAATATTGATCCAACGGATGCTGTTACCCATCAATTAGTCTCTTATCATGAGCTTGTTCACGCCACAAGTAATTTCAGTGATGATAACATCTTGGGTTCTGGAAGTTTTGGAAAAGTTTTCAAGGGCCAATTAAGCAACGGCATGGTGGTAGCTATAAAAGTCCTAGATGTGCAGCACGAGCATGCTGTGAGAAGCTTCGACACCGAGTGCCGTATGCTTCGCATGGCGCGTCATCGCAACCTGATAAGGATACTAAACACTTGTTCCAATATGGACTTCAGAGCACTTGTTCTTCAGTACATGGCCAATGGTAGCTTGGATACTCTATTGCACGCTCCTCAAGGGAGCACAAGGCACTTGGGTTTCAGTGAGAGGCTGAGTGTCATGCTTGATGTGTCTTTGGCAATTGAGTATCTGCACCATGAGCACTACGAGGTGGTGTTGCACTGCGACTTAAAGCCCAGCAACGTGTTGTTTGATGACGACATGATGGCTCATGTAGCAGACTTTGGAATTGCAAGGTTGCTGTTAGGTGACGATACCTCCATGATCTGCGCGAGCATGCCTGGAACAATTGGATACATGGCACCAGGTATTCATAAGCTAGTCCTTGTTAAAACACTGTTTAATTATATGTTTAACTAATAATAAAGCTTAACATTTATATACAATATACCGTACGTTCCTGTATATTTATTGTATAGAGTATGCATCTATGGGAAAAGCCTCACGGAAGAGCGACATATTCAGCTACGGGATAATGCTTCTTGAAGTTTTCACCGGAAGGAGACCAACAGATGCTATGTTTGTGGGAGAACTAAGCCTTAGAGAGTGGGTTCGTCAGTCATTTCCTGTGGAGCTTGTCAATATTGTTGATAGCCAGATACTGCAAGGCCAATCTTCTTCTAGCGGAAGCTTGAAAGATGGATTTCTTGAACCAATATTTGAACTGGGTTTGCTATGCTCTAGCGAGTCACCTGATCAAAGGACCATGGCGATGAATGAAGTGGTCATGACGCTGAAGAAGATCAAAGTGGAATACAACAAATGGCTACAAGCAACCCAGAGTGGCGAACTATAGAAGACTAGTATAATGCCCGTGCTAACGCAACGATTTTATCCACTATACCACAACACCAAGATTGGAGACAGATGATCTGCCGCTAAAAGCGGCTATAGCGACAGACAGTCTGCCGCTAAAAAGTTTTAGCGGCAGACCTGTGCAGCCGGTGTAAGTCCTGCCGCTAAAAATCTTTAGCGCCAGACAATATTTTTACCAACAGACAGTCAGTTGCTGTGAACATTTATAGCGGCAGATGGTTCAACACGATCTTTTAACTGCCTTTAAAAAAAATAAAAGGATATTGGCTGCAATTTAATACAAAATCAAATATAAAATCATTGTACACATGTGCCATACAAATAGGTTCATTCATGACCAAGAACAAACATTCATGGAGACATATACATAGGTGATCAGATTAGCCATGGCAAACATGAAACATTGATTCGATGATGTTAAGTCAATTCTATCAGGTCACACAAAACTATATCCCAAAGACCTTTGAGTCGCAGTTATCGACAAACATGCTACCTAGCACCTAGCAGACCCTGAAACTTGCTACCTAGAACGTAGCAGATCCTGAAACTTGCTACCTGGCACCTAGCAGGCTTGAAACTTGCTATCTAGCACACAACACTATATCCTCCTGTCTCTGATCCAGGCCACTTCCTTGGCACTCCTGCTTGTGTATCTTCAGAGCAGCCTCATCCAGCAATAACATGCCTACCGCAGACCTCCCAGAAAAGGATGTCTCCACCAACCAAATCCTGCCCACTTCAGACATCATCTTTTTGATCTGAACAAACCATGAGATCAGATGTTATACTAATTTGTTGTTCCTTAATGAGTTAAAATTCAACTAGCTAGATATATATGCATCAGTCTACATCATAAATTTGACCTTACAATTATAGTATAAAAAACTTCAATTCGCAGAAGATGAGCACAAGTATGTATTGTTGATCTAGAGCTAGACAGGTAGTTGATGCTATATTCACATTGCTTGCAGATTCCATTTTACATCTTTTGCAATTTTATCTCCACTATATATTCTTCAAAGCCAAGGCCTGACCCACGGTACAGAGTGAAGGCACATCCATGCATTAATGTACTCCCTAATATTGAGCAGCTCATACCTTGGAGTTGGAGCATTGCCGCTTCAACTTCCTGCCATGCAGGGGGCGCCTACTGTAGGCTTCTGCGTGCTAGCTAGCTGGAATAGGGACCGTGGGCAAGATTTCGAGTAGCAATGGCGGCCAAGGGCTAGGAGGGTGCCCATGTTTACACTGCAGTATTCCACAACAGAGGACATTAGAAATGAGAGCATCTAACAGCTACATGTTATTGTCACTGCGCCACAGAATATCTATTTCAAAAATAATCATGGTTGAACATGCAAAGGAGACACGCTTAGGATACTATCATGGTGCAAAAACTCTGCTGTTATTTCCATTTCGACATTGGGCAATCGACACAAGTAGAAATAAAAAACAGCAGATGTCCACAGAAGAATAAATGTGGAGGCCTAGTGTCTGAAAGACCAGGAACATAAAAATGCATGCATTAGTCCAAACATAGAAACCACAAGTTTTTTTACGATATAATATACGATGGAACACCATGTTCCTCTATCCAGCAAATGGATCATCTTTAAAGGATGAGATCAGGTCCCAAAAGGTAACCAGATCAAAGGGTGCACATGATTAAGCAGATATCACTGAATTCCAGTGGAAATGTAAAGTACAGACTCACAGAACGTTCAGTTCTAGGCTAATAGTCTGAACAACATAGGCTAAAAAAAAATCAGAATAGCAGATAAATGAAAGTGCTTTTGGTGCTGCCCTGCACTACAGACTTGTCTCCAAACAAGCATAATGCTCAAACAGTACATGACATCATATTAGCAGCCAACCGTGATGCATTGCTGACTAGATCCATGTGACACATATATGGGAGCTAAAACTTTAATTCTAAAACAGAGTATCATGGACTCATTACAGGAGGAAACTGTTGAAATTTCTACTTCAGTCAAAAAAGCAAGAACATGTCAATGCCATTTCTCCAACTTGAATGGAAGTATACCACAGACCTTATTTTCATTTGACCATTGATTAATTCTATACCATTTTGCGATACATATTTAGAACTGTATGATACTTATATCTAAAACTGTATGACAAATAATCATGAAAAAATCTAGATGGCTCAAAGAACAACATATCTACATGACCAGAACATATTTTACAGATACAAAAAACAGTAAAGTGATAGTAGCTGTTTGGTCATCTTCAACTTGATGGTATAACATCACAAATAAATTGATCATAGATGTTCCTCCTAAACCTCAATGGTTTTCTAACTCTGCCTTGTACTCAAAATTTTACCGTGTTGTTGCTTGTCAAGGATCACAACCATTACCTATATGTGGCATTCAAGATGTACAGGTTTGCATCAACTTTAAACTTACTGAGTTGAATTTTCTAGGGAATTATTAGAAGAAAAAAGAAGTTACAAACTAACAGATCGTCTGCACAGAAATTAACACATACACACACATTTGGTTTGAGAAAATCATTTGGATCTTGTTCAGCTTCTGAAGTCATCATTGCCAGAGATTATTACTTTATTAGTGTTCATAAATGGATAATAATTAGTCAAGCAGTATTACCATTTATATGCAGAAATAGAACACAACAAAAAGCTTCTTGACTGAAGGGTACCCCAAGGCCCAATCAACTGGCATGTTGAGAATTTATAAAAGCAACACCTTGCTAACTAGAAGTGCAAAATACCTTCTACTGGTTCTTCATTTCTTTTCTTCTGTGGAATTAGAGCAAAGGAAAACAAAGGTACCATGCTTCAACTTTGATCAGAGATTACACATCAAGTTAAAAATAGATTCAGCTTTGCAAACTTTGATCTAACAATGCAGTGAACAGGGAACTGTAACACCAAAAGAGCATCAGCATGCAAGTTATGTAGGCTGCACACTATCAATAATTTGAGTATAAATATTCAGGATATGCATCACCAATTCAACTTTTACAGCAAGCACGGAACTACACATTGAGAACTGAATAAACTCAGATTAATTTCCACACAAGAACTGAGACCTGTGATTCCGTGTTTCCAAGATCTATCTAATCTTCTAGGCTGTTCAAGGCTTCAAGATTACTACAAAGGAATAGATCTAGGAACAGATCTAATCTTCTATGCTGTTAAATGCGTGAAGATTACTACACAGGAATAGATCCTCATTTGTACAAGTACAAGGAAACTTGCCTGTTGCTTTTCCTGGAACATGGTGTCGTAGTCTCATAGTTAGAGAGGAAGCGTTGAAGCGCAGCTGTTGCCGCCGGCCGGATTTGTGTCGTGGTCCGCCGCCTCGGCCCTCATCTTCCTCATGAACTGAAGCCAAGTCACCAGCAGTCGCAGCCATCGCCCCTGACCAAGTTGCAGCAACAGCAGCCGCCGCCAGCGGCGTTCGAAACCTCGAAGCAGTCGCAGTGACACCACCACCTCCCAACACGCCATAGTGAGGATGAAACTGGCCGAGGGGGCCCTCAGTGACCTCGCCATGAGGAAGACCCTGAAGAGAGAGGACCGTGGGAGGAGGCAGGGTGAGATGAAGTCGCCAGGAGAGGGTGGATGGAGGAAGGCACCAGGGAGGAGATCTGCACGGCGGAGTTTCTCTCGGTGGTGGTGGGGGTGGGGTGATTTGGGAACGGAAGCCGGAGGGAGCTGAGAGAGCGGGCGGCGGCGGCGACGCGTGTGCCTGAACGTCGCGCGGTGCTCCTCGGCAGTCCTTGGCCCAGTGGCCGGTCTTGCCGCACTTCTTGCAGATGTCGTCCCGAGCCGCCTTGCCGGCGCCGCCGGCGCCGTCAGGAGCGCCACCACGCGCCTGAGCCTTGCGCTCCTTGCGCGGTCGACGCTTGCGGCCGCTTGTTGACGAAGAGGACTCCGCCTTCTTCTGCTGCTCCTTTTGGCGTGCACGCCACTGCTCCTCGGTGAAGAGAAGCTTGCCGCCGATAGAGACCGGCTCGAGGGAGGCAGCTGCTCGAGCCCGTCGGCAGCCTTGAGGCGACCCGTCACCTCCTCGACCGTCAGCTCGTCGAGATCCAGGAGGGTGATGATCGACGAGGCGAGCTGCTTGTACTTCCTCGGGACGACGCTGAGGAGCTTCTCGATGGCTCTCTCCTCGGTGATGTCGAAGTCGCCGTACCTCTCCAAATGCCGCCGAAATGGTTCGCCCGTCCCGGGCGAAGCTTCGCCAGCGGCGGGCCTGCGTCTTGTGATCGGTCGCCGCCGATGCGTGCGGTGGCGATGGCGTCCCATGCGTCCTTCGCCCGCCGCCTTGTCCGCGAGGGTGGCTCCCACCTCCATCGGGATAATGCCCGAGAAGGAGGGCCTTCCAGGCGCGCCCGATCCTCGTAGAAATCGGCGCCACCGCACCGACCGCCCCCCACAAGTCTCGCGCCTGAGCTTGACCTTCATCAGCATCGACCACTCGGAGTAGTTGGTCTTGGTAGAGAGCATGGGCCACCAGCCGCCGGCACGGAAGTCTTGACGATAGTGCGGACGGTCGCCCGGTGAAGGGAGGCCTTACGCCGCCTGTGAGGTTTACGTGCGCCGGCTTATCCCGTCTGGCCCGGACGCTCCGCACGCTGCTGCCGTAGCCGCCCGAATTCGCGTCGTGGCCGCGGGTCGCGGCCGCCCGGCGCCCTGCGCTACCGCCCGGTCGGTGCCGTCAGAAGTCGCGGCCGTAGACGCCAGCTAGCGCTTCGCCGCTGCTCGGCCAAGGCTTCGCGCTCCAGGCCTCCATCGGGCCAGACCCGTGGATCGAGCATTATCCGGCGTGAAGCAGCGAAGGGCGTGCTGGAAATCGGCCAGGCGGCCGCTGCCGTTGCAGCACGGCAGCTGCGCGCGCCATCCGCGGCGCCGCCCGGTAGCGGCATGGCACAGCTGCCGAGGCGCCCTCGCTGCGCTGCGAGTTGAGCGGCCCGGCGCTGGGAAGGTTGTCCGCTTCAGTCCGAGCTCGCGAAGTCGTCCGCAGGGAGGCCGTCCGCGTCGCGTCCGCCTCGTGCAGCGCGCCCAGCGTGGATGACGCGTGCGCCTGCGCTGGAGCCGCAGCGTCCGTCGGGATCCCGCAGCGTCCCCTGCCTCGTTCGTGCGGAAGAGGATCCGCGAGGTCGAAGCCATCGGCGTCGCCCGCTGCTCCCGCTCCGCTGCGGCACGGCGCTCCGCGGGGAAGTCACGCGGATCCGCGCCCGGCCGGGCAGGTCCCGTGCGTCAGCGCGAGCCGCGGTCGGATCCACCTCGTGCCGCGCCCGCAGCGTGGGCGCGTCGGCCGCGGCCGCCGCCGCCCGCCAAGGTCCGACGCCGCTGGAGCTCTCGCGGGTTCTCCTCGCCCGCCTCGTCCTCCTCGCGCAAGCCAGCGCGAGCCGTCTTGCCGCGTCCCGCGCAGGGGCTGTAGCCTCCGCCGCCGCCTCCTCTACAGCGGCGGCGTCTCGCTGCAACTTGGCTGCGCCCGCGCTTTTCTCGGCGGCCCGGAGCCTCTCCGCTCGGCGGCCCGCCGCCGCTTCTTCGCAGCGCGGTGCTCCCTCTGTAACACCTCAAGTGTTAAGCATGCATTAGGCTCTAATTAATTAACTCTAATCACTCATTAATCATGGCATAAGCATCATCAAGCATAAACTCTAATTTCATTATCATTTCATGTGCTTTGCATTTAAATTATGCTTGTTTGTTTGATTGATTAAACTAGTTAATTAATTGCCTTGCAAATGACTTTGTCACGTTTGGATTCACTTACCCAGCAATTTGAAAAATTTTAACAAATTTTATTGCAAAAGATTTGGTGCATTTTGGAGCAAAAAAGAAAATGATTGGAAAATTCTTTTTAATGCCCTTAATTTAAAATAAATTTGTAATTCAAAATCTATTTGGAATTTGAGCTTGACCCTTAAATGAAAGTTGTTCAGTTTTTAATTCTCTACCACTTTTATTTTTGGACCATCTCATAAAAAAAGCTTATAAAATTGTCAAAAAGTTGCTTTTGGCTCGGTGTTAATTTGATTCAAAAATTCAAAAAAATGAAGAAAATGCCGCCTTGACGAAGCGGGCGTTTTAAACTCCGGGCGGCCTTGCCTGCCTGCCATACAGCGCCAAGGCCAAGCGGCGCGTGGTCGTGGCCGACCGGTCACGCCACCGCGCTTCGCCACGCTGCCGCCGTCGCTGCCGTGCGCTTGTGGTGGCGGCGAAGCTTCGGCGGTGGGGCCCACGCCGGCGTACTACCCCGCCACTTTCCCGGGTGGAAACGCGCCCACCCCACTCTCGCCTCACTCGCCGCGCTCACAAATCGCTCTACGCCCTCGCACCGCAGCAGCACAGCCGCAAGCATGCAGCTGCGCCACTGCCATTCCCGAGCGCGCCGCTCGTTCGCCGCGGGCCGCCACACCCGCCTAAATCCCGCCTCACGCCTCCGCTTTGCCCTCCTCCATACCGGCGCCGCACTGCCTGGACTAACCGAGCCAAGGTAAGGGCACATTGTGCCGTTACGCCGCCATCGCGCCATGGCCGGGAGCTCGGGAGCTTTCGTCTTGGCCCGTAGCGTTCCCGCCTCCCTCGAACCCTTTTCGCGCCTTTCTTTTTCGCACGCACTAGAGCCACCGGGTACCGCGCTAGCGCCGATTGACTCAATCGAGTCGATTCTGCGGCTCGGTAACGCGTCACCGCCGCGCCGTCACCGCTAGGCGCCGCCGTGCCGCCATGCACTGCCGACACCGCCGCTGGCTAATCCGGAGCCAAGCACGCTGCGTAGGAGCGCCGCTAGGGTTTCTTGGGTGCTCACGCTGCGCCTCTGCTTGGCTTCGCCGGAAGCCGGAGGCGGCAAGCCGGCCGCTATCTGCGACGCGTCGCCGCCGCTTCACCGCGCCGCCGCGCCGCTAGAGCTCGTCACCGCATCGCATCAAGCACCGGGCGGGTGCGCGGTGCGATGGGGAGCACGTTGGTGCCACCCCCCACCGCCGACCGGCTCTCACCGCCGGCGAGCTAGGGCCGGTCGGCGCCGTGCCACGCTCCCGCCCGGCTGACCGGTGGGCCCGGGTTGACCTCGGGGCCCGCACGTCGGTGACCAGCGGTCCACTGGACCGGGTCCATGCGAGTGTTAGGGTCTCGGTTTAAATAAAAATTTGATTTCATTTTGATTTAAATAATTTTAAATTCATATCTTGAGCATATGTGATCCAAAATTGATGATTCTTGTTTTGCTAGGTTTCTTGTGAGTAGATCTACCTGTGAAAAATATGATATATCATTTTTTGCGATACTTTTCTGTATAGATTTATTTAATTGTTGAAAAGGCTAAAATCGGTTAAATGCTTAGTAAATTGTATATTGCTTTCGAAAAAAATGTGATTCTTGTTTTGTTAGGCTTGTTATGAGATGTACTTTCTAGAAAAAATTATATATCATGCAGTTCCTGTGTAAAAATATTGAGATATGATTTAATTGTGTTTTTAGGCTGATTTCTTTGATGATTTTTAGTAAATTAATTATGAGGAATTATGCCTTGGTAATTTTAATGACTGCTCTTGTGCTAAGAAGTGCTAGTTAAAAATATGAAATCTATTGTTTGATACTTTTCACAGTACAAAGTTGTTAAAAGTGTAATTCTGTCCCTCGTGGCTTTATCTTTTTGTGTAGGCTGTTGTACTTGATGAAATGTGATAAAAATTTTATCATGGCTCTGTGTTAGCACAATGTGGCTCTTGTAATTTTTGTAGAATTTTTTGGACTGTCTAGACAGAGGTCACAGTTCAAGCCTATTGTTTCGCATGAAATGATAAGGCTTTGATTTAATTGCTTTAGTAGGTTCTATATTTACTTTTGAGCACTTTTAGTTATGTTGGTTGCTGGTCCTGTTATGCAGCACCCTAACTGAAGTGTAATGTTTATCCATGATTAGTGTACTTCTCCTTTATTCATGTGTTGTGAGTATGTGTGTGTATGCCTATGCACACCTCCCTTCTTTATACACTTCTCTAAATGTTTAGAGAAGAGATATGCACATACTCGATAAATGAGATAAGTTGTGAGTAGAGAGGAGATATGCACCTACTCAAATGAGCGGTTAATCATCTTCATTCATGAGCATCGCACTTTTGTGCATTCGTTGTGTTCATACTCTACATTGCATCATACAGGTTCGCGGGGAGGGCCCCCTAACTTCACCGTCTGAGGAGAGCCCAAGTAGAGGAGCAAAGGCGGGAAGGACTCGAAGAGGAGCCGGTGACCAAAGAGGACGATCTACCCGAGTGCCCGAACCACTTCGCTAGCGACTTCGAGAAAGGCAAGCACCGGAGCATCGACTTACCTATACTTTCTAACAGTCTAATTATGCTTTATGATTGTTGCATTAAGTATAGGAATTGTGTGCAACCGTTGATGCATTATATCCTTACTTTACCCTTGAATTATCCCACCTTGATTTACCCTGCTAGTCTAGGGCGAGTAACATGCTTAGCTTGCTTAGACGGTAGAAGTCGGGTGATTTTCTGTCATCCGCGAGTATAGGTGGTTACATATGGTTGATGGAAAGTTTATGTTGATATCATCTGGTTGATGGATATGGTTGAGATAATTGGAGACCGGACGGAGTCTTGTGGGGTTGTTGGACCATAGTGATTCCGTCTGTGTCGATTAAGGACCGCATCGTTGATGTACCGCAAGTCATGTTGAACGCATGCCTCACATTTAGCCGGGCCGGATAAGCACTTCCGACCGCGAAGCCTAACACTATCCAGGCGGTTCTCGACTTCGTTCGCACCGTATTGGAGATGGATGGGGGACCACAGGCGCGAAGAGTAAGTCCGAGGTCCCAAGCATGGTCGGCTAAAGGCGCGGGGCGGTCCCTGGGTACGGTGGTTCCACTCAAGTCCGCGTTGTTTTCCTGGATATGTGCCACGGTGACCTGTAGCTCACTTTAGCGGGTGAGTGTGGTTTGTGTGAGGAATACCCCCTGAGCTCAGTAGTAATCGATTCGAATCGCCATCGTTCCTGGATAGTGAACACTTGACTTGAGCTGCACCATTGTAGTAATGATTATGGAATGTGGTTAATGATGATGATAAGTTAAGCTAATGATTATGATCATGGTTACTATTTGCTGCTTAATCATGACTAATATACTATAATGATGCATAGTATAGGTGCTCACCTAGCGTAAATTGGAATGGTTAAGCTGAGCTATCACTTTAAATGTTACTACCGCTTTTATGCAAAAGAGTCAAGCTATCCCCCGATAAAGCCTATTATACTCCTTGGAGTCTTTTATTTTAAGTCCGTCGGGTAAGTCTAGCTGAGTACCTTCTCGTACTTAGGGTTTTTTCCGCTTGTTGTTTGTGCAGACGGACATACCTTCCACGGTGTGCTTGTGCTACTGTCTTTTCCCGTGGACTAGAAGACCTTGGGCAAGGTTGATCTTTAATATTCTCCCCAACCGCTTTTAATGGGTAGACTCTGGACGGGCAATCCTTTGTATTAATCTTTAAAAATGTGTGAGTTGGGTTGAGCTTTCAAAACTACTTTGTTTTCGCTACTCGGATTTGAGAACTTGGTTTGTAATAACTCTATTTCCGCGCTCGATGTTAACGAACTATTTGTGAAATGTTGTAACGTGTGAATGGTGACGCTAAACTTATACGATCTTGGTTGATGATGTTTGGTTTGAAATCCTTCGAGATTTCCGGACTACCGGATTTATAACGGCTTAAGTGTGACAATTGCTTGTTTAGCGAGTGATTTTTTCACTTATGATTTTATAAATTGGTCGGTTACATTACCGGTAGCATCGAGCAAGGTTTAGCGGTTACTGTTTACATGTGTATTTAAAACAAAAGATTTTGGTTTCAAAACTGGATTTTTAACTTATAGATCTATAAGTCTTTTGAGAAAATCTCATTTTGCAAACTAAGAGTGTGCCAATGGTCATATCCTTTATGCCCAATTAAGGACTCTAGGTGGCTATTTAAGTACTGACTTGGGGGCTTGCATCATATTTTATTTTTACTGTTGCCCATGCAGCAAGGTAATTGTATGGGTGCCATTTGCTTGAATGGTAATGTATGGTTCAAAATGCCTCTACGCCTCGGTAAGTGGGAGTTGTGAGAGTATGGTTGTCCAACCGGCAATCTAGGGGAGTGCTAGTGTGATACCTAAGTATTTACATGTCAAAACCATGTACTTACCAAGGTGTTTAATTGTGGGTTGTGCCGTCTATTGAGACGATGCCGTCATGAGGACGAGGATCGGGTAGTTGTACTACATGTGCGTGTATTTGGGATTGCACGTATGTGTGAGTATTTAATCTTTACATTCGCAATACATTTATTCATACTTTTTGGGATGGGATGAAGTGGATTTTCTGCAGTACATAACAAATTAGTGTAGAACGTTTAGTTATACGCTATGAGAGAACGTTGTATGCCACCGTTTATACCGCTAGAATTTATTTTTGCTAAGTTTGTGAGAACGTAAGATACGTGCATACATCATGTTTGTTCATCTCATGTCATTACATTTACCTTCCCTTATAAATTGATTACTTCTATTAATTAAAAATTGGTTAATTAATCACTTGACTCACTCGGGATAAATTTCTAAACAGATGGCCCGCACCAAGCGGGCGACTCGCAAGTCCACCGGGGGGCCGTGTACGCGTGGACGGCTCGCACCTCGCACCACTATCCGGGAGGACCACTTCTGGAGGAGTTCGGGATGCCCACGCTTCTTTGGCGTGTGTTGGCCCAATGGGGGTATACGGAGGAGGCAAATGACCCGTGTACTCTGGGTGACAGAGGAGCCGAGCAACGGGGGCGATATGGTTCTTTGTGGAGGTTACCATCCCACCACTCCACGAGGACTCGGAGTGGGAGGGGTGGCGCCTGCGTGCCTACGGAGTCACACCGGGGGAGGGGGCAAGCAGAGCCGCCTTCTTCATTCTGCGTATCATCATGGATCGTTTCCCGCTGAGCCTGGCAGAGGCTTTGGCTGGTGTTTTCCCCCGAGGCGACCCTTTGGACACACCTTGGGAGCAGTCCCCGAGCAGGGCACGCTGGCCAGGAGTTGATGAGATTGACAACAGTGACAATGCGGCAATGAGTGCCATGTATGCTATGATGAAGACTCTTGATGCTACCCAATCCTACTTGTACAAGATGGGAGATTAGAACAAGGCCATGTGGAAGAATGAGCAAAAGAGGAAGAAGAGACACTCGGACCACGTCCGGGATCTGAGGCATCAGTTGGAGCTTGTCGTGGCTACCAGAGATGACGCTTTGGCCCGTGAGAGGGATGCAGGTAGAGAGGTTGCTAGCTTGCGCGCACGTGTTGCACGCTTGGAGCAAGGTATGAGGAACAGTGATCAGATGATGGCCCGTCTAGTGACCGAGAGGAATGAAGCCCGGAACGACGCCCACCAGCTGGGGCACCAGCTCTTTGACCGTGAGTTCTACATTGAGCAGTTGCACGAGGAGTACCATGTCTTTGTACAACCCGTGTTCACCCTCACCACGAGCCCGGAGCTGGCGAGTTAGAGCCTGGAGTCATCGACGCTGACGGAGGCGAGGAGGACGCTGACCTTCCACCTACACCTGAGCCCGCACCCGACGACGACGTTGTTCTTGCTGCCGAGTCTGACGTTGGTAGCGAGCACGAGTAGGCTAGTAGTCTCATCGCTAGTCTTAGTTGCGCTTTGCTTCTTTTGTGGTTGGCATGTAACCTTGAGATGTGACTCATGTGTGTTGGATCTTCATGTGTTGTGGTGCTATCTGAACGCCTAAAGTCCAGTGTATGTATGCTGGCAATTTTGGATGTTGTATGCCATGGATGATGTTCTTAAGTAATCTAATTAGTGATGTTATGAATTGTGGAAATGAATCTTTATGCCTTTGTGTTGTTGAATGAATTCATTTTCTTCTAATAATTCATTGGCATGATTATTACATTCGCTTACAATGTTGTAACGTCACCTAATAATTGCTTGTTGCCAAAATATGCAGATGGTGGGAACACGCCGCACCGCTAGCGGCAATGTGATCGATGAGGGCATTGCCGGTAGTGGAGAAAACGGTGGAAACGGTGGCAATGGAGGGAACGGAAGCAACGGTGGGAATCCCAGGACTGATCTACCACCACCACCCCACCGTTGACCGCGGAGCAATTGTTCCAGCAGTTCCTTGGCAGTCAGCGCAACATGGAAGCTACGTTGCGCGATATCGCGGCCAACACTAGCCGTGGAGGCCATCGCTATCAACATGTCAACCCGTATAGCACTTTCAAGGACTTCCTCGACACTGACCCACCCAAGTTCCTGCAAGCCAAAGAACCTCTCGAAGCCTTGGAATGGATCAACACTATGAAAGATAAGTTCCGTCTTCTCCGTATGACTGAATCCCTGAAGGTTGAGTATGGAGCTCATCAGCTGCAGGGGCCAGCTGGAATTTGGTGGTCTCATCAGCGCACCACCTTTCCACCCAATACTCCTAATACGTGGGATCAGTTCACTCGGGTGTTTTGCAGCACCTATGTTCCCCTGGGTTGATGGCTATGAAAGTGTCAGAGTTCATGAAGCTTACACAAGACAATAAAACCATGAACGAGTATCTCCATGAGTTCAACAACCTGTCACGCTATGCCCCTAGCTATGTGGATACTGAAGAAAAGAAGATCGCTAGTTTCAAGAGAGGCCTCAACACTAAAATGGCAAAGACAATGGGCATCAACCGCAGTCTCACCTTCAATGAGTTTATCAGTGACTGCTTGACCCAGGAGAACAACAACAACCTACATGCTGCCTCCAAGAACCGCAAAAGGAACTTTGAAGCGGGATCTTCTCAGTTTAGAGCTCCTATGACAAATCGTCCACAGTATCGTCCGCCTGCTCAGAATTCAAGATTTCGTGCACCAGCTCCAAGGAGGAATCCTACGGCTCCACCACCTCCGAAGAACCAGAGGGGTTACCGTCCACCTGCACCTCAAGCTCACGCCAAGACTGGAGGTTCCACGGCAGCTGCTCCTGCCGTGAAGGGCCCATGCTTCAACTACAATCAGATGGGTCATTTCGCCAAGTACTGTCCCTACCCGAAGAAGCAGACGACCTATCCCGCCCGTGCACACCACACCACCGTGGATGAGATCCCCAAAAGAGAACCAGTTACTGCGGGTACGTTTCTTGTCAACAATCATCCTGCAGTTGTTTTATTTGATTCTGGATCGTCGCATTCTTTTATGAGTCAAGCATATGCACGGTCACATGAGTTAGAACTTAAGCAATTAGATTATGGGTACCGCATTAGCTCTGCTGGTGCTGATGTCCTATCTAATCAGATGCTTGAGGAAGCAACCTTTGAAATTGGAGATAAGTCCTATAGAGTTAATTTGGTAGTACTGTCTGGTTTAACTATGGATGTGATCTTGGGGATGAATTGGATGAAAGGTAAGCAAATTGTGATTGATACTGGGAATAGAACAATCACCCTCAAGGAACCTAGGGGTGATGGCACTTTCCAGGTGTTATTGCCTCGAGTTGCGGACATGACCAAGTTAACATATGCTATCCGAGCTTCTTCTCTTGCTGAGATTCCAGTGGTTTATGAGATTCCCGATGTTTTTTCTGAAGATTTGCCTGGGTTACCGCCTGACAGAGATATTGAGTTTGCAATTGATCTAGTACCTGGTACAGCTCCGATATGCAAGAGACCTTATCGTATGCCTCCCATTGAGCTAGCAGAATTGAAGAAACAGGTTGTATGAGCTGAATAAGTTGGGTTTCATCGGGCCAAGTACTTACGAATGGGGTTGTCCAGTTTTGTTTGTGAAGAAGAAAGATCACTCTTTGAGGCTATGTGTTGATTATCGGCCGCTCAATGCCGTAACATAAATAAGAACAAGTACCCTCTGCCGAGAATTGATATTCTGTTTGATCAGTTGTCCAGAGCTAAAGTGTTCTCCAAGATTGACTTGAGGTCAGGGTATCATCAGATCAAGATTCGTCCGTCAGATGTGCATAAGACTGCTTTCGTCACTAGATACGGGTCGTATGAGTATCTCGTTATGTCCTTTGGCTTAACGAATGCTCCTGCATACTTTATGTA
Source organism: Chrysopogon serrulatus (assembly GCA_015844335.1). Lineage (NCBI taxonomy): Eukaryota > Viridiplantae > Streptophyta > Magnoliopsida > Poales > Poaceae > Chrysopogon > Chrysopogon serrulatus. Next base: position 132,111 of record JADLZL010000002.1, on the reverse strand, counting down.
TCTCATGAATTCAGTCTTTATACCCGAATTGGATAAGTTTGTGATTGTATTTTTGGATGACATTTTGATTTACTCTGCAAATGAAGAAGAACATGCCCAAAGATCATCGAGAGTTGTGCTTACCAGACTAAGAGAACATAAGTTGTATGCCAAGTTCAGTAAATGCGAGTTTTGGTTAAAGGAAGTTGCTTTTCTTGGTCACATCATTTTTGAAAATGACATATCAGTCAACCCGTCTAAGGTACAGGAAGTTATGGATTGGCAGGCACCAACGTCTGTGCATGAAGTTCGGAGTTTTCTTGGAATGGCAGGGTATTATCGTCGTTTCATTCTAGATTTCTCTAAGATTGCCAAGCCAATGACAAGTATGCTACAGAAAGAACACAAGTTTGTCTGGACAGAGGCATGTGAGGCAGCTTTTCGCACCTTGCGAGAGTTGCTAACCACTGCTCCTGTCTTGGCACAGCCAGATATCGAGAAACCGTTTGATGTGTACTGTGATACATCGAAGGCTGGTTTGGGTTGTGTGTTGATGCAAGATGGCCGAGTAATTGCTTATGCTTCACGTCAGTTGAGAAAGCATGAAGTCAACTATCCCACGCATGATTTGGAGTTAGCTGCAGTGGTGCATGCATTGAAGATATGGAGACATTATCTGCTGGGAAATGTGTGCCATATCTACACCAATCACAAGAGTCTCAAATACATCTTTACTCAACCTGAGCTCAACATGAGGCAGCGAAGATGGTTAGAGTTGATCAAAGACTATGACTTGCAAGTGCACTATCACCCTGGCAAAGCAAATGTAGTTACAGACGCTTTGAGCCGCAAGTCACATCACCATGCCGTAAAGCTGTTGTTTGAAGAGAAGTTTAATCTGATGCATCCTACAGTCCTGCATGATATCCAAGTTCGGTGTTCCCTCGACCAACAGATCATTGAAGGCCAAAGGACAGATCCTAGCATCTATCACCTCAAAGAAAAGATGAAGAAGGAATCAATTCCGCATTTCGTTGGATGACAATGGCGTACTTTGGTTCGACACTTTCGTCTTGTCGTGTTAGAAGGATCGAGAACTCAAGAACAAGATAATGGATGAGGCTCACCTTTCTAAGCTATCCATTCACCCGGGAAGCAACAAGATGTATCATGATCTGAGACCTCGGTATTGGTGGACCAAGATGAAGAAAGCGATAGCAGCTTATGTGGCTCGATGCGATACCTGCTGCCGTGTCAAGGCCATTCACATGAAGCCGGTAGGTTTACTGAATCCTTTACCAGTCCCTGTTTGGAAGTGGGATGATATTAGTATGGATTTCATCACGGGTTTGCCAACTTCACGAAAGGAAATGATTCAATGCGGGTGATCATCGATCGGTTAACCAAGTCGACTCACTTCTTACCTGTCAAGACTACCTTCAGACCACCTCACTATGCTGACCTCTACATCTCTGAGATTGTCCGTTTGCATGGGGTACCCAAGACCATAGTATCTGATCGAGGACCGTAGTTCACTGCTCACTTTTAGAACCGTTTGCATGAAGGTATGGGAACTAAGTTACTACACAACACTGCTTATCATCCTCAGACTTCAGGTCAGACTGAAAGACTTAATCAAGTTCTTGAAGACATGTTGAGAGCATGTGTGCTATCTGCAAAAGGATCGTGAGAATCTTGGCTACCTTTGGCTGAGTTCTCCTACAACAACAGTTATCAAGAGAGTATCAAGATGGCACCGTTTGAAGCTTTGTATGGCAGAAAGTGTAGAGCTCCGTTGAATTGGGTCGAAGCGGGAGAAAGGAGATACTACGGTATCGACTTTGTTCCCGAAGCTGAAGAGAAGGTTCGAACTATTCAAAAACATATGAAAGCTACACAGTCCCGACAAAAGAGTTATGCTGACAATAGAAGAAGACCTTTGATGTTTGAAGTAGGTGACTATGTTTACTGTTGACGGTCCTTAACGCCTATTTTATACCATCAACTATTGCTCAATATAACATAATATCAACCATAAAGCATAGTTGTAGGGTTTGATTCTAACGAGTTCCATGAGTTGTGTTGTTCTTGATCGTTTTGCAGGTATATCTAATTTTACACAGAATAAAAAGTATCTCAGATGATGAATTGGACTACACCATTACGACGGGCTCGTCGAGACGATCGAAACGGACATATCATTTGCTATATTCGGAGTTCGAGTCAAAAGATATCAATTCTACACCGAAACCAACACTAGAAGACTCTAGAAGACACGGGAAGGCGATCAACCCGAAGGTGGGGCCCACCTGCTGGGTGGGGCCGCCCGGCCCCACCCCGGGGCCGGCCGGCGCCCCACAGAGCCCATTCGGGGCCCGCTTCGACGGAGGGCCTCCTACCGCCTTAGGGTTTGCATCTCCACTATTGCCAAGTCGAATTAGTCCCACATCGCTTTGTCTAGAAGAGGTGGAGGCTTTTCTAGACTATAAATAAAGAGGTAGACCCCCTCTCTAAGGGCACCACATTATTGGAGATGTAGAGGCGTCCCTCGAATGGATGACCTCTCATCTCTAGAGAATTAGGGCTAGACTTTCCAATATAGTTCTAGTTGAGAGTTAGGGAGAGCGGCGCTACGCCTGGGTTCCGGAGGAGTCTTCGGAAGAGTCATCAGAGTTTTGGTATGTCTTTGTATTTATTCTTTATAAGACTTATGCTTTAATATATTTTATCTTCTCTATTTACTTTTATGCATTACATTTAATTGGTTAGTATAGTTGTTATACTTTAGCATAGGATCTCCGCCCGTATCGGGTGCTCTAGTTATTAATTGTGACTAGGGTAGTAATTGGTAGTGTAGACATAGAGTCTAGGCTATATATTACCTGAGATTGCACCCAGTCCAACATATAGTTGTGGTAGCCTCAGGTGGTGACAGCCCTAACGGCCGACGTATTCCACCATGTTAGGGTTGGTGTTTATAGGACCGTAGTCGGAGCTTCCTAGTCCCTTTCTCACCCCTTTCCGTGACTAGTGTTCTGATGTCCCGAAGTGTTATTGTGTGATTACTTTACCTTCCATAAATCAGTTATTATAGAACCCAAGTAATAGAGAAGTAGTTAGGAACCTTGAACTCTCCCGTTGTCCTCTCACTTTAGCTATTTACTCTTTTATCATAGAATTCTCTCGTGTGTGTCATATATGCATAATTCCTATCATCAATATATCGTTTACCCCTACTTTAATCTAGTTGGTGTATAGTTAGTAGATACATGATGGTGAACTATCAATGTCTTTATCCATTGTTTCCTAGTGGTAAAATATAAAAAAACGATACCTGGAATACTCCCGGTAAAATGCTACAATGGTTTTCTCGTGCCCTTGCGGAATCCTTCATATTTTAATTATGCATAAGAAATACCAACAAGCATTTTTGGCGCCGTTGCCGGGGATAGGGATTTATCTCTATTTCTAGTAGCGACGTTAGAAATGTCAACATTTACCTAAGAGTTTCACCGATAAAGGGACACAAAGGTTTGGAGTCAAGAGGAAGCTTGCACCAAGATATGTGGGTCCATACAAGATTCTCGAGAGAAGAGGTGAAGTTGCTTACAAGTTGCGCTACTGCAGTCGATGAGTGCTATCTTTCTGATCTTTCACGTCTCTCGGTTGAAGAAATATTTGCGTGTGCCCGAAGAAAGAGTTGATGAGCAAGAGCTGAGGCTAGCATCTGACTTGGTCTATAAAGAAGAGCCTGTGAGAATTGTGGATAGTAAAGAAAGAGTTACTCGAAATCGCTTGGTGCGCACCTACAAGGTCGTGTGGAGCTACCATGATGATAGAGATGCATCATGGGAAACCGAGGATTACCCGAAAAGAAGTTTATCCCGAATTCCATAAAACCTGGTTAGTAAACCCAAATCTCGGGACGAGATTTCTTTAGGGGGTAGGGCTGTAACATCTCAAGTGTTAAGCATGCATTAGCCTCTAATTAATTAACTCTAATCACTCATTAATCATGGCATAAGCATCATCAAGCATAAACCCTAATTTCATTATCATTTCATGTGCTTTGCATTTAAATTATGCTTGTTTATTTGATTGATTAAATTAGTTAACTAATTGCCTTGCAAAAAGACTTTGTCAAGTTTGGATTCACTTGCCCAAAGAATTTGAAAAATTTTAACAAATTTTATTGCAAAAGATTTGGTGCATTTTGGAGCAAAAAAGAAAATGATTGGAAAATTTCTTTTTAATGCCCTTAATTTAAAATGAATTTGTAATTCAAAATCTATTTAGAATTTGAGCTTGACCCTTAAATGAAAGTTGTTCAGTTTTTAATTTTCTACCACTTTTATTTTTGGACCATCTCATGAAAAAGCTTGCAAAATTGTCAAAAAAAGTTGCTTTTGGCTCGGTGTTCATTTGATTCAAAAATTCAAAAAAAGAAGAAAATGCCAACGCGAACGAAGCGGGCGTTTTCGGCCCGATTGGCCCGGCCTGCCTCGGGCGCACCAGCAGGCGCGCCAGCGCCAAGGCTGCGGCGGCGTCGTGGCCGACCGCCCCAGCCGCTTCGCCACGCGCCGCTCGCCGCGCCGCTGCACGCCGCGCGGGCCGGGCGAAGCTCGCCGCCGGGGGCCACGCCGACGTACTACCCGGCCACTTCCCGGAATTGGAAACGCGCCCACCCCATTCTCGCCTCACTCGCCGCGCTCACGTCTCGCTCTCGCCTCGACACGCGGCAGCCCCAGCGCCGCAGCGGCTGCACGCCACCGCTATTCAGAAGCCCTCTCCCGTTATTCGCGTTAGCGGGCCGGCTACACCCGCCAAACCTCGCCCCACGCTCCGCTTTGCCCTCCTCTCCATACCGTCGCCGCGCCTTGCTGGACTAACCGAGCCAAGGTAAGGGCACATTGTGCCGTTACGCCGCCATCGCGCCATGGCGGGCTTCGGGAGCTCGTGCGCCGCCCGCGTTCCCCTCCCCCGAACCCTTTCACCCTTTCTTTTCGCACGCACTAGAGCGCCGAGAATCTGCGCTAGCCGCCGATTGACTCAATCGAGTCGGTGCGGCTTCGGCTGTAACGTCACCGCCAAGCGCCGTCCTTTGCCCTGCGCCGCCGTGCCGCCATGCACGCTGCGGACACCGTCGCGGGCTAATCCGGGCCAAGTTTTTCTGCGTAGGAGCGCCCGCCTAGGGTTTGCTTTGCTCACGCTCACCACCCTCAAGCTTTCGGCTTCCTTGGCCGGAGACGGCAAGCCGGCCGCTATGCGAGCACGCTGCCGCCGCCCGCTTCACCGCGCCCGCCGCCGCTAGAGCTTCGTCGTCGGCGCATCCAAGCACACCGGCGGGTGCGCCGAAAGCGATGGGGGGGAGCACGTTGGTGCCACCCCACCGGGCCGACCGCCTCACCGCCGGGCGAAGCTAGGGCGGTCGGCCGCCGTGCCACTCTCTCCCCCCCCCGGCCGGCCGATCAGGGGGCCGGGTTGACGCCCGGGGCCCGTCAGTGACCAGCGTCCCACCGGACCGGGTCCATGCAGTGTTAGTTCGGTTTAAATAAAAATTTGATTTCCGTTTTTGATTTAAATAATTTTAAATTCATATCTTGAGCATATGTGATCCAAAATTGATGATTCTTGTTTTGCTAAGTTTCTTGTGAGTAGATCTACATGTGAAAAATATGATATATCATTTTTGTGATACTTTTTGTATAGATTTATTTAATTGTTGAAAAGGCTAAAATCTGGTTAAATGCTTAGTAAATTGTATATTGCTCAGAAAAAATATGATTCTTGTTTTGTTAGGCTTGTTATGAGATGTACTTTCTAGAAAAATTATATGTCATGCAGTTCCTGTGTAAAAATATTGAGATATGATTTAATTGTGTTTTAGGCTGATTTCTTTGATGATTTTTAGTAAATTAATTATGAGGAATTATGCCTTGGTAATTTTTTATGACTGCTCTTGTGCTAAGAAGTGCTAGTTAAAAATATGAAATCTGTTGTTTGATACTTTTCACAGTACAAAGTTGTTAAAAGTGCAATTCTGTCCTGTGGCTTTATCTTTTTGTGTAGGCTGTTGTACTTGATGAAATGTGATAAAAATTTTATCATGGCTCTGTGTCAGCATAATGTAGCTCCTGTAATTTTTGTAGAATTTTTTGGACTGTCTAGATAGAGGTCACAGTTCAAGCCTATTGTTTCGCATGAAATGATAAGGCTTTGATTTAATTGCTTTAGTAGGTTCTATATTTACTTTTGAGCACTTTTAGTTATGTTGGTTGCTGGTCCTGTTATGCAGCACCCTAACTGAAGTGTAATGTTTATCCATGATTAGTGTACTTCTCCTTTATTCATGTGTTGTGAGTATGTGTGTGTATGCCTATGCACACCTCCCTTCTTTATACACTTCTCTAAGTGTTTAGAGAAGAGATATGCACATACTCAGTAAATGAGATAAGTTGTGAGTAGAGAGGAGATATGCACCTACTCTGTCAAATGAGCGGTTAATCATCTTCATTCATGAGCATCGCACCTGTGCATTCGTTGTGTTCATACTCTGCATTGCATCATACAGGTTCGCAGGAGGGCCCCCTAACTTCACCGTACGAGGAGAGCCCAATAGAGGAGCAGCAGCAGGAAGGACTCGAAGAGGAGCCGGTGACCGAAGAGGACGATCTACCTGAGTGCCCGAACCACTTCGCTAGCGACTTCGAGAAAGGCAAGCACCGGAGCATCTACTTACCTATGCTTTCTAACAGTCTAATTATGCTTTATGATTGTTGCATTAAGTATAGGAGTTGTGTGCAACCGTTGATGCATTATATCCTTGCTTTATCCTTGAATTATCCCACCTTGATTTACCCTGCTAGTCTAGGGCGAGTAACATGCTTAGCTTGCTTAGACGGTAGAAGTCGGGTGATTTCCTGTCATCCGCGAGTATAGGTGGTTACATATGGTTGATGGAAAGCTTATGTTGATATCATCTGGTTGATGGATATGGTTGAGATAATTGGAGACCGGACGGAGTCTTGTGGGGTTGTTGGACCATAGTGATTCCGTCTGTGTCGATTAAGGACCGCATCGCTTGATGTACCGCAAGTCATGTTGAACGCATGCCTCACATTTAGCCGGGCCGGATAAGCACTTCTCGACCGCGAAGCCTAACACTATCCGGGCCGGTTCTCGACTTCGTTCGCACCGTATTGGAGATGGATGGGGGACCACGAGGCGCCAAGAGTAAGTCCGAGTTCCAAAGATGGTCGGGCTAAAGGCGTCGGGCGGTCCCTGGGTACGCGGTGGTTCCACTCGAGTCCGCGTTGTTTTTTCTGGATATGTGCCACGGTGACTGTAGCTCACTTTTAGCGGGTGAGTGTGGTTTGTGTGAGGAATACCCCCGAGCTCGGTAGTAAATCGATTCGAATCGCCATCGTTCTGGGACAAGAAACACTTGACTTGAGCTGCACCATCGTAGTAATGATTATGGAATGTGGTTAATGATGATGATAAGTTAAGCTAATGATTATGATCATGGTTACTACTTGCTGCTTAATCATGACTAATATACTATAATGATGCATAGTATAGGTGCTCACCTAGCGTAAATAGGAATGGTTAAGCTGAGCTATCACTTTAAATGTTACTACCGCTTTTATGCAAAAGAGTCAAGCTATCCCCCGATAAAGTCTGTCATACTCCTTGGAGTCTTTTATTTTAAGTCCGTCGGGTAAGTCTAGCCGAGTACCTTCTCGTACTTAGGGTTTTTCCCCGCTTGTTGTTTGTGCGACGGACATACCTTTCACGCAGTGTACTTGTGCTACTGTCTTTCCCATGGACTAGAAGACCTTAGGCAAGGTTAATCTTTAATATTCTCCCCAACCGCTTTTGATGGGTAGACTACGGGCAATTGTATTAATCTTTAAAAATGTGTGAGTTGGGTTGAGCTTTCAAAACTACTTTGCTTTCGCTACTCGGATTTGAGAACTTGGTTTGTAATAACTCTATTTCCGCGCTCTGATGTTAACGAACTATTTGTGAAATGTTGTAACGTGCGAATGGTGACGCTAAACTTATACGATCTTGGTTGATGATGTTTGGTTTGAAATCCTTCGAGATTTCCGGACTACCGGATTTATAACGGCTTAAGTGTGACAATTCCTTGTTTAGCGAGTGATTTTTTTCACTTATGCTTTTATAAATTGGTCGGTTCTGTTACACCCTCCTCTCCGCCACCTCAAGCTCTGTAAGCCGGGCGTCCTCTGCCTCCATGTCGGAGTAGACGCCGCTAGCTCCCCTGCGCCTGGCGCTAGAGGTCACGGAGCGAGCAGAAGAAGAGGAGGATGCAGTGCGGACCGAAACAATAGACATGGCTGCGGGATTTGGCTTGGGATGGAGTAAGAGGTAGAACCCTAACTAGGCTCTAGATACCCATTGTTGGAACAAATCTCAGGATTTAGGGAAGATTTTCTATTTACACGTCATCAGATTATATATATGGTATCTATGTTAAATCCAACAATAAATCATAAATAAATCCAAGAAGAAGAATATGATTGACAGTGTACACTTACACTGTACAGGAAATGACAGCCATCCAAGAAACTCGATGAACAGAAACGCAACCACCGTAGCATACTGTAGGCCGCCCCTCATACTCGTGTAGATATGTAGTAGAACCGAGCTGTACTAGAGGGTCAGGACCTTTGTATAGTGACCAAGAGTTCCTCTCGCCCCTCCCCTCCTGTCCCGCACCTCCATATATACACACTGTCACACAGGGAGGTGATGATGGCCTCCCTTGATTGCATCCCAAAATTTTGTTGCCAAAAATAAATGTATATGTATAAGATACAGACATACAGTGCATGAGTACACAACATTCTGGGCCACTTATCATCCTCCCAAAGCAAGGGTTTTTTTTTCACAAGGTGGAGGATTCCCGTACGTTAAATTAAAACCAAAACCTAATGTCATGGTAATAAGTTTAAACATATGTTGTACTATTACCAAAAATGATTTTTTTTTAAAAATGTCAATAAGCATGAATAATTAGATTGTTGCATAACATGAAAGGAAAAAAAAACAAGATGTTTGTATGATGTGTAGTAGGCTGTACCAACTGATTCATCATGTGTGCATTATTTGGATCCGTACATGATGACATTGATCGGGAATATTTCTTTTTCTTTTCATCTGTACAAAGTTGTGTGTTTGCTATTTCGTGCATCGGTCTACCTATGAAGCATCACCTCTCTTCAAATGGCTATGGACTGCTGGTAATCTCGGAAAACATAAGATTTTCTTTTGGTTACTTCTAATCGATAGACTAATCACAAGGAATATTCTTAGAAAGAAGAACAGACATCTAGAGAGTTATAACTGTGTCTATTGCAATGCCAATGAAGAGACCTGCTTTCACCTCTTCTTTGAATGCCCCTTCAGCATTCAGTGTTGGAATACTATCAATGTTCACTGGAATACGAACCTTGAACCTTTGGATATGATTTACCAGGCCAGAAACTCCTTCAACAACTCCATCTTCCAAGAGATTGTCATCACTACCTGTTGGATCATATGGACAACTAGAAATAGCATTATTTTTTATAACAAAAGCTTCAGCCTCGATATTTGGAAAGGTAACTTCAAGACGGAAATTGGTCTGGTTTGTATCAAGGCCAAAAAAAAACGGCTGAAGCCTTCTCCAGCTGGATTTAGACATATCGATAATGTATTTTTTTTTTTTTTTTGTTTTGGGCATTGGTTGCCTTGTATTCTCTGTACTTTTGACCTCTATTAATAGAAAAAAACCCAAAATATAGGTAGGAGGCCCCCCCTGCTGACTAGTTAAAAAAATCGATTGCAGTTGCAAGGGTGGTTATCGTGAGCACTTAGGGTTGCAAGTTGCAACGGGGGCTCTGTGCCTTGCACTCATCCATCGTCTCGTAGCAATGATCTTGGTCGTAGTGAACACAACAGTAACAATCCTGCTCCAAGCCATTATCGAAGTAGTCGCAGATGCTTGAGAGAAAGAACATCAGGGAGACCTTGCTCCCGTCTAGTGGTGTGGTGGTGGTGGAGTTGACAGCAAAAGAGAGATTTTGTAGCCTTCTATATCACCGGACGACCTTCAAGACACATCAATCGACACACGGCGGATACATATGTTATCTATGTTAAATCTAACAATTAAATCATATATAAATGGAAGAAGAGTATGTATGATAGTGTACAATGCACTTACATCTTGCAGGAAATGATAGCCATCCGAGAAACACAGAAACACAGCCATCACATACAATAGGCTGGCCCTCATACTCATAAATCCCCTCTCTTCTATGTCACTCCTCTTCTCTCTCTTCTTCTATCTACACCTAAAAGCGTGAAATGGACCGGTCCGTAGTGAAGCCCGCTTCAATTCTTTTGAATCTGGCTACCATTTCTCGCTTTCGCTACAAATGATTATTTGCGCATGATTGAATTATTATTTCCTTCTGCATCAAACTTTGTGATTGAATATGACTGGATTTCCTTCTACAGTGAAATGATTGAACTACTTCCTTCTACAACCCCTTCAATTCTTCATCACCCACGTCGTAGATAAACTTCCAAGAAGAAACTGAGCAGATAGAGAGAGGACGCCGAGGTGATAAGAGGTTCTTCATCGTGCAGCGACTCACCCGTGGCGTTGTGTTCGAGCAGCAGTTCATTGTGCGAAGAAGAACAGAGAGGGCGCACACCGCCGTGCCGGCCGTCTTCACCAGTTGAGCTATTCTCGAACAGCCGGCGGTACAGCCAGTGGCCTCTTCATCCTTACCCTGTCATCGCTACCACGACTACTGGCGACAATTAATCACACTGCTGGAAGTTTGAGTAGCTAATTTACCGTGGTTTTCCTATTCTATGGCGTCAGTCCCTCTCACTCTTAACCGCTGCGCTGGAGCCTGTACGCCCCCGTGCACGCGCGCTCTTGCGTCACGGCTGCGGCCACCGCACGTTCGCCTGCACGGCGGGGCACTTGACCTGGCCGGCTGGCCGACGTTGAGTGGGTGCCGTGACCGTGAACACCCCGCCTCGCTCGCGGGGGGGGACGGACGCCTTTCGGCAGAGAGCCGTCCGCGCGTCTACCTCCGTGCCGCTGCCAGCCGGCCGGCCGGCGTCGCCGTGTGCCGTGACGCCGCGCGCGCCCCCCCCATGCGTGCGAGTGCGACGCTGACATTTTTGGCGGGCGTGCGGGTTGCTTCCGAGCGCCGCGTGCGTGTGCCTGTGATGCTGCTCGCGCTGGAACCGACGCGGCGACGCCGAGGAGGAGACCATTTCGAGGTGCTTTTGCAGACGCGGTTTCTGAGTGCGTCAACGCTGTGCGAATTCGGCGCATGGACGTGTGTGTCAGATCACGGTGACTCAAGACTCTGCAAGAAGACAAGCCTGGGTTTCTCGCAGCTGATGAATGGAATGGATAACCATGGAGAGATAATGCAGCTCACGTTCCTCAGAGTATATACTATGCCGCGAAATTACACCACCAGATTGCAACATTTTTCTTTTCCCATACAGATACAACAGCAGTGGATGCCACATATCCAAAATTATGCGAAATGCAACTAGTGGCATGCCTCCTCGTCCTAGACACTGACACACATGATCCCACACCCAACTCGCCCTGTACTGCACGACTCAACTTCGCTCCACTGAGCTGTAGAAGTATCCCAGTACAGTATTGTACTATACAGTATACTATACAGCTACGAGTACGTACACAGGAAGCGACGGCTATTTGCTACTACACGGCTTCCCCGCGGGTCCCACCATGAAGCAGCCGAGCTCGGCGTTGCGGAGGCCCAGCGCGGCGCGGAACACGCCGCCGACGGCGTCCGACAGGCGGTCCAGCAGCGGCGCGAGCTCCTCCGTGCGCCGCTCCACCTCCTGCGCCGCGGCGCGCACGGCCGCCGCCTTGTCCTCGTCGTCGGCGCCCTCGCCGCCGGAGGCGTCCAGCGCCGACGCGAGCTTCCGGACGGCCTCGTCGACGGCGCCCACCTCGCTGGCGCCTTCGAGCGCCGCGAGCTGGCCGGACACCGCGTTGAACGGCTCCGCCCAGGGAGGTCGCCGCCGCCGGAGACCCGGGGAAGGTGGTGGGTCCTCCGACGAGGATGGCGGCCGCGGCCGCGGCCGCGAGCGAGGAGACGGCGTCGACGGCGGCGAGGACGCGCGCGGCGGCCGAGAGCCGACCGCGGGGCTGATCGAACGGGAGCAGCGGAGGGGACGGGGACGCCGCCGGGTGGTCGCGGTCGCCGCGGTCCGCGAGCGCCGCGCGCGCGCGCGCCCCGCCCGACGGCGAGTAGGCGGAGGAGGAGAGAAGGTGGAGCGCGAGGCGCGCGAGGAGGCGGCGCCTGCGGAGGCGGTCGAGGCGCGCGGCGATGGCGTTGCAGGCGTCGAGGAGCGCGACGCCGGCGTCGAGGTGGGCGGCGACGGCGGCCGCGTCGCCCCCTCGCCGGCGCCAGCGAGCGCGGACCCCGCCTCCGCGAGCGTGAGCGCGAGGAGGTCGGCCACCCGCACGAGCGCCGCGATCGGCGAGGCCGGCAGCGGCAGCAGTCCCCGGAGACGCGCGGCCAGCGCCGCGCCGAACCGGTCCGCCTCCCCCCTTCTGCTGCTGCTGCTGCTGCTGGGTTCGGCGGCGGCTCGGCTTGGAGTGGTGCTGGTGGAGCGAGGGCAGCAGCGAGCTGTACTTGTCGGCGAGAAACATCTGCGCTGGGTGGCAGATCAGGCTGGTGGGGGTTCGCGTCGGCGTCTGCTGTGCTGAGAGGAGGAGAGAGAGGGTGCGGAGGCGGAGGGGAAGATATAGAGGGCGGGCGGGCAGTCGGCGATGCGGTTGCGTCGGGGGTGTGAAAAGGGGCGGGCGGGGCCGCGTTCGCCGTTCGGGCAGGCAGGACGGCGTGCGCGACGACGCGGGGAGGCTTCTGTCGCCGGCAAGAGAAAATGGGAATTTTGCCCTTATGGAACGTGGGTTTCGTTAAAATGCCATCGAATTTGTGGGCTTCGCCAGAATGCCATTACGAAAGAGATGTTTCACGCTATTTTGCCATTTCGTGATTTTAGACAACTTTGATAATTTTTTAGCCCAGATTTTCACCTGCCCTCGACCGTTTTTACCCTTGCCTCCAACCTTATCTTCTCTTTTCTCGTCCACGGACGTCAACTCCGTCATTCCCGTCTCTCCCGCCTCGTTGCTACCGGCCGGGCGGGAAGATGGTTGCCGCCGCCGCGGGCTTCTTCGAGGGCGCTCCTCCCCGAGGCGGCGCTGCCCCTGGGCAACGCCAGGAGATCGAGCGCGGCAAGAATCCCCGAGGCCTCGACGCGCCCAGGGCCGGCGGCGCTCGCTTGCTCCCGCGCCGCCGCCCCAGGCCAGCCGCGACGCCGCGGGCCCAAGCGTGGAGCAGCACCCGGCCGACCCCGTCTCTACTCCGGCCGCTAATCGCGTCGCCAACCCGCCCGGCCAAATGGCTTACGGCGGACGACGGTCAGACCGTGCATCGCGCCATGCACCGCCGCGGCTCCGGCCGGGCAGTGACGACGGGCGGCGTGGGTGGCGATCCTTCATCCTGGGGCGAGCGCCGACTCTCGCCCATCCGATAGCGTCACCACATTACCGTTGCTTTGCAAGACGCGTGCTAAGGACAAACGCAGACGTAGGCAGGGGGCCGCAGCGATGGATGACGCAGCGAGCATGATGTCGCGAAGTCACCGGCGAAGCTCTTGATGGCGAGGGAAAGCTCGGTAACGCCGCCATGGGGGGCTGTGGGCGGCGCATCACGCAACGTTAGGGGAATCGTCGATGCGATCATGGATGGGCATCGAGAGGTTCTTTGGTCGCCGCTGCATGTCCTTGCCATGTCTTTGTCGGAGGTGGAGGTGGAGTGGGAGAGGGGGCTGGATTAAGGAGATCGAGGAGGTGTGGAGTTCGGTCATGGTGGGTGCGGGCGGTGCCGACGGAGGTCGAGAAGACGACGATGCACAGCAAGAATGAACACGCGAGTCGGGGCAACGTTGGAAGCTAATGTTAAGTTTTTCCCTAGAAGTGATAAAATGAATATCAAAATCATGAAATGGCATTCTAGCATGTGGCCAACCTTTCACAGGGGGCAATTCAGCGAAGCCCAAAATCTTAATGGCATTTTAACGAAACCCACGTTGCATAAGGGCAAAATTCCCATTTTCTCCGCCGGCAAGGCTGCGTTTCGGGGAAGCGGATGTGATTGGGACGTGGCGGGAGGTCGCTGCGTGGGCCCGCCGCTTGAGACGCGTCTTCGGGACGCTTGTCTCGTTGCGCTACGGCCTGGTGGGCCTGTGGCTGCGGGTCTCCCGCGCCTTGACGCTTCCCTCATCTTCCCTCCTCTTTGTCGGATTATTTGTTTTATTTACTTATCGTCTCCTTTTTTTCGGGAAAAATACAAGAAGTCAACTGGAGTGCTCAGTGCTCCAACCGGAAGAGCTTGTTTGTCAAAAGAAAAAAAATTCTGGAAAAGCTTGCCGACCTTGCAAACCAGTAGCGGTGGACAGGGAGTATTACGATTTTTTAAGCGTGTTTATCTGCCTGCTAATGCTACGCGCTAATGCTCTTGTTCTTTTCCTAGCCAACAAGGAGCTACTAGCTTTTTTCTGATAATCTATCTTCTTCTTACTCCTCTTTGTTTTTAGAATATGATAAATTGATCGACCGCCACCTCATCCTTCAACAAACTCGACCGGAGCGGTTAAGATTGCCACCGCAGCTTTCAAATTAAAAAAAGAAAGTGCCTTCTCATTCGGGCGAGAAAAACCCCAAACCCCCCCTTACGCACCCATATACACGGTGGCTACCGTTGCCCAAGTGAGAATTAGGCCGGGGACCCCATTGCTTTGAGTGGAACAGGCGAAGGGATTTTTTAACCCACTGAAATTCGCTCCCACTAGGATTCGAACTCGAGGATTTGGGAGGTGCCGCCGGAGTCACGTACTATTAATTTGTAGATGTATGAGAAATTGATTGATTTCACCGAAATTTATAAAAACCTATATATGATTTTATAAACCAAACACATATTAACTTTTCCATCAAAATAAAAAATTATAAAACAAAAAGGTAAACCACCCGTGTGGCCCTACAAGTTCATGTGCAATGATGCAAGTTGCAACCGCTGAAGTAAACTGTAATGAGAACCGACCAATTTATAAAAGCATAAGTGAAAAATCACTCGCTAAGCAAGCGATTGTCACACTTAAGCCGTTATAAACCCGTAGTCCGGAAATCTCGAAGGATTTCAAACCAAACATCATCAACCAAGATCGTACAAGTTTAGCGTCACCATTCGCACGTTACAACCTTTCACAAATAGTACTATAACATCAGAGTGCGGAATTAAAGTTATTACAAACCAAGTTCTTCAAATCCAAGTAGCGGAAACAAAGTAGTTTTGAAAGCTCAAAACTCAACCCACACACACAAACTTGAGTTTAATACGATTGCCGATAGTCAATCCGCAAAAAAGCAAGTGGGGAGAATATTAAGAACGACCATGCCCTTGGTACTTTAATCCACTTTGGATATAAGCGGGTCTCACAATACCCGTGGTAGGTATGGCCATCCGCACAAACAACAAGCGGGGAAAAACCCCGAGTACGAGAAGGTACTCGGCTAGACTTACCCGACTGACTCAAAATAAAAGACTCCAAGGAGTATGACAGGCTTTATCTGGGGATAGCTCGACTCTTTTGCAAAAAGGCGGTAATAACATTTAAAGTGGTAGCTCAGCTTAACCATTCCTATTTATGCTAGGTGAGCACCTATACTATGCATCATTATAGTATATTAGTCATGATTAAGCAAGCAAGTAGTAATCATAATCATAAACATTAGCTTAATCCATCATCATCATTAACCACATTCCATAACCATTACTACGATGTTGCGGCTCAAGTCAAAGTGTTCACTTTGTCCGAGGAACGATGGCGATTCAATCGATTACTACCGAGCTCGGGGGGTATTCCTCATACAAACCACACTCACCCGTCGGTGAGCTACGATCACCGTGGCACATATCCGGGAAGAACAATCACGCGGGACTCGCATGGAACCACCGTACCCGGGGGCCGCCCGATCGCCTTTAGCCGACCATGCCGGACCTCGGACTTACTCTTCGCGCCCCCTGTGGTCCCCCATCCATCTCCAGTACGGTGCGAACGGGTCGAGAACCGGCCTGGATAGTGTTAGGCTTCGCGGTCGGAAGTGCTTATCCGGCCAGCTAAGTATGAGGCATGCGTTCAACATGACTTGGGGTACAACAACGGTACGGTCCTTAATCGACACAGACGGAGTCACTATAGTCCAACAACCCCACAAGACTCCGTCCGGTCTCCATTTATCATAACCATAACCATCAACCTGGGATGATATCAACATAAGCTTTCCATCAAGCATAATTAACCACCTATACTCGCGGATGACAGAAATCACCCGACTTCTACCGTCTAAGCAAGCTAAGCATAATACTCGCCCTAGACTAGCGGGGGTATATCAAGGTGGGATAATTCAATGTTAAAGCAAGGATATAATGCATCAACGGTGTCACACAACTCCTATACTTAATGCAACAATCATAAAGCTTAATTAGACTGTTAGAAAGCATAGGTAAGGAAATGCTCCGGGGCTTGCCTTTCTCCAAAGCTCATGGCTTAAGGTCTGGCACTCTTGGATCTCCTCCTTGGCTCCGAGGCACCAATACGGGAATTCCTCCTGTGAGCCTGTATGATGCGATGCACATGTATAAGGATAATGAATGCACAACATAGGATGCTCATGAACGAATGTGATCAACATTTTATTTGACAGTAGGTGCATATCTTCTTTCTACTAACAACCTATTTCACTTTACTGAGTATGTGCATATCTCTTCTCTAACTACTTAGAGAAGAGCATAAAAAAGGTGGGTGGGTGCGGGCACACACACACACAAATGTAACATTAAGCTAATTCATGCAAACTGAATATTTCAGTCATACCATTCATCAACAAGTACCAGCAACAAATACATACCATGATTATTCCAAAAAGCGTAGCAAAACTCATTAAAGCATTTAATAAAAAGGCTCATCATTTCATGTGAAACTAGCACTTGAACTGTGACTTATACCTAAACTGTCCAGGAAATTCTACAAAAATTACAGTAGCTACATCATACCAACAAAGACTCATGATAAAAATTTCATCACATTTCACTGAGTAAACTAGCCTACACAAAAATAACAAGCAACAGGACAGAGATGCACATTTAATTACGTTGTACAATGAAAAGTGTTAAACAACAGATTTCATAATTTTTATGGTTGCTTCTTAGTATAAGAACAGTCACCAAAAATTATCAAGCCATATCTCCTCACAATTTATTTACTATAAATTAAACAAGAAACAGCCTAAAATACATTTAAATCACAACTCAATATTTTTACATAGTAACTGCATGGTACATATTTTTCACAGAAAGTACATCACATTACAAACCTAACAAATCAAGAATCACATTTTTCTAAGCTATATGCAATTTACTAGAATTAAACCAGATTTCAGCCTTTTTAGCAATTAAATAAAACTACACAGGGAAATATCACAAAAATTGCATTCCACATTTTTCACAGGTAGATCACATCACACACAACCCAACAAAACAAGTCTCACTTAATTTGGACAAGTATTTTATCAGTTATGAATTAAAAAGCATTTAAAAGCATTTTTAAAATTCATTTCAAATAAAAACGGCCTAAATGCTGGGTACACCCGGTCCATTGGACCCGGGTCACTGGCCAGCGGGCCCGCGGTCAATGGAGCCCCACCCGTCAGCCACACCGGGCAGAGGCGGCGCTTGACCGGCGTCCTCGCCCGGCGGTGAGGTCGCCGGCCGAACGCAGCAAAGACCGGCGAAGTTCCCTTTCAAGGGAGGCGCACCCGTAGGCGTCTGGCTGCCGGAGGAGGACCCTAGCTACGGCGGCGGTAGAAGAGGCGGGCCTTGGCGGCACCGCATGGCGGCGGCAGTGTCGCCGTTTTCTCCCAAGAATCCGTGAGGCTCGGTGAGCCGTGCGTGAGCTTCCGTCTGCGAAGCTAGGTGGGCGGCCGCAGGCATGACAATGGGATTAGCGGCGCCCGCGAGCTTCGGCTGCTTGCATGGCGGCGCGGTGGCGGCAGCGGCTCAGCGAAGCGGTGGCGAGAGCATGGCAAAACTTCAATCAGCTCGGTGGAAACCCGCCTTGGCCCAGTTAAGCCTTAGTCGAGAGAAGCGGCGCTCGCGTCTTGGCATGATTCGCGAGCAAAGTGCGGCCCGGAGAGTGGCCGTCCTTGGCCGAGGCTCCGGCGAGCTCCGACCATAAGCGGGCGGCGGTGAATCGGCGCAATGCGCCCTTATCTCAGCTCAGCAGGAGCAGGCGGCAGGCGCAGTGTAGGGAATGAGGCGGAGCGGTAGGCGGGAGTTTTGCGGCGGAGGTGCTCGGCCGAGCAGCGTTTGGCCCGGCCCGAACTAGGAATGGCGGCCGCGCTCTCCTCTTCCTCCCCCTTGCCTGAGCGAGAGAGGCGAGGCGAGAAAGTGAAGTGGCAATGCGGGCGAGCGCGAGGGCGGGCGCGCCCAAGCGGGTAGTGGCGATGTCGGAACGCCGCGTGGGCCCCCGCTTCGCCGGCCTTCGGCCGCCACGCGGCGTGCGTGCGTGCTGAGGGCACGGCGAAAACGGCCGCCCCGACGCTGGCGCTGGCGCGGAGCTTGGCCGGGCCGGGCGGTGGGCAGCACGGCCTGCTCGTTTGCGGTAAGGATTTTCTTCCTCTTTTTTTTTTTTTGAATTTTGCTTTTAAATCAAAACAGTTTGAAAAGCTCAGTTTTGACAAATTTAAAAGCCTTTTCACAAGAAGTGCCCAAAATGAAAGTTGTAGGGAATTTCAAAATGAACACTTTTTATTTTAGGGTCAAAGTCAGATTCAAAAGGATTTTGAATTACAAATAGAATTTGGAGAAAGGCCTTTTTAAAAGGAAATTCAAACTTGATTTCTTTTGCTTCGATTTTGGCAGATCTTTTTGCAACAAAACTTTGTCAAATCATTTCAAAAGGTGAGGCACTGAGATCCAAACTTGAGATAAGCTTTTGCTAAGCAATTATTTCACTAATTAGTCAAGCATGATTAAGCAATTAACATTCAAATGCAAACACATAAAACAAAGGACTTGGAATTAGGGTTTTGCATGGAATGATGCTCATGCTCATGCTAATATGATCATGTCATGCTAAATGATGATTAGGATTTAATTAATTGGGTGCCTAATGCATGCTTAACACTTGAGGTGTTACATAAACGGTGCAAAAGGAAAAAAAAAATCCCCTGCTTCAGATCACAAGAAATTGTAGTTTACATTTCTTTTTTTTTTTTGTGAAAATTCATTTTAGTTTACCTATGTGCATTTTGTACCATATATCTAATCATAGCATATAGAGAGAATTTTTTTTTTAATTGTATAAAAAAATTAAAATAACTGATAATTTAGAATGAATAGAGCCCAAAATTTATGACCATATATCTAATCATACCATATATAGACTGTCGCCCTGTCGGTCAGAAAACCTGAGAGATTTTCCCACCATCATATATTCACATGAGATCAGAATCAGGCTGATCACTGACTTGTCACCCGCTTATCGCGCTGTCGCAATTACGATACCCGATCTGCAGCTAAGCTGCGGGCTAGCCACTCGATGGTACAGCCGGGTCGCATCGTACGATGATCCCAAGTGATTTTCAGTGCAACCCTTGCACTCTTCCACCTCCACGGTTCACACTGGATGTTCCATTGTTCCTGCATTGCATTGTTCTCGAAGGAAAAGGAAAAACAGTTCATACATACAGTACATACGTACTTCACACTACTGATGGGCCGTATAAGCTCTACTGTGGAATGCCAAGTGCGTGCCAAATTAATTAAATGAGGTAGTACACGACATGACAGGAGGAGGAGGGAGGAGATCAGGTACGATACGGTTTACGGATGACACTTGACACCTCACCTCATCACGGCCACGAATCTTTATCTCGCATTTGGTGTGATGTGCATCTCATTCTCATCCAGGAAGGAACCAAAATGTGCCCTCCTACGGCAAAACTGCTCCGTGCTCACACTATCGCTCGCAAGTCACGGTCGTTATCGCTCATAAACTTTTCTCGCACCAGAAGTATCTTCAAATGTAAGAATGTAAGAATTTTATAGGAGTCATACAGAAATTTCACATGAAAAATACAGGAATGCGATAGAAAATGCCACATTGCCAATGGGCCATTTTTTATTTCAGGCATCAGGAAGGAAAAGAAGCCCCTACTGGTAAGAATAAATATATGAACATAAGATAATTACTTTGCACTCAAGCAGCGTGAAAAAAAATACGTTGTACGAGGTTGTTTTCGTCATCAGGACATCCAAAGTGCGACGCCAGCGTGAAAAACATGCTGACATCGCCTATGATTTTTTTGGTCCCCTGGACCGGACACTTCGCCGGTATGCTCATCACCACCGCTTTTCTATCCCTACTTACTTACCGTGGACGCAACGACCTGAACTCAAGCATGGCACGTCAGATATTTCCGTGCCCAGGGTAGGCCGTCACGTCTATTCAGCCCTCCGTCGAGGGTAGGGGTGGTTCCGCAGATATTTCAAATAGTAGTAATTCAGCCCTTTGTTGAGGGCAGTTCCGCAGATATTTGAAATAGTAATGTTTTTTTTTTAAAAAAACAAACATTTCAAATAGCAGTAGTGTCCACTACGTGCCATCCCGTGCAACAGTGGCCAATGCTAGCGTTGAGTGATAGTTCTCTCTTCCAAATTATAATAACTCACTTTAACTTATATGCTAAGTCAGATTTCTTTTAACTTTAATAAGTACATAAAAGTACACCAATGTCTATGACACCTAATTAGTTTCATCCAAATTATCTGTGAAATATAATTCGTTAGTTTAGTTATTTGAGCTCATAGACGTTCATATAGCAGACTGCTTAGTAAATAACTTAGTATGACAGGAACTTTAAAAGCTATAACTCCACTGCATCTTTTGTTTCAAAACTTTGGCCAAGATTAGAAAAGTTTGACTTTAGTGGAAGCACGAAACCGGAGTCAAACTGGCCAAGAAAATACTACATCCTCTATCCCTAAAGAATGCAATTCTTGCTTCTCTAAGAGTCAAACGATTATAAGTTTGACCAATTTATAAAAAAAAAAGTTCTATCATTTATAATACGTAATAAATCTACCTAGAGACATAAATATTAACATTAAAGTTAATTAAATTTTAAAAGTTGGGCTTGCTTCGAATTTGTGTTTTTTTTTTTCGGAGACAGTAGTGCAGTACTACCTGAAGCAGCCCGTCTGGTATCGCTACAGTTGCCTCCACGCATGCTTGGCTTTACCGCCACGCATCCGAAGCGGCGGGAACCAAAACGTGGGCGCCGGAGCCTCCGGCCTCGTGCGTTGTTGGGCCGCACGTCGACTTTGACCTCAGCCAATGCTTGAGCTGCACCGCACACAAGCACACAAAACATGGGTAATGAGGACGAACAAGTCTTAAGAAAGAGTATAAGCCAGGAATCAAAGGGCCCGTTTGACGTAGACAGACCATTCAGCTCTCTGTTGTATTCTACTACTGATGTTTGTTTTCAGGAGGGGGAGCTGGGGAAGGGTGCACCTCAAGTTTGAGATGTGCAGCCTTGAACTACGGCAACCTCACAAGTAACACAAGTTCACATTATATCAATATTACACAAAAGCTGTCAGGGATCATGACAGCAATGATTTCTAGCAGCTAGTGGAACGCTGAAGCATTGGAATAAATGGGTGTGCTAACATGCAGTGAAGGGAAATGAGATTAGAACTGCAGATACAATACAGTAGAGACAGATGATTCAGCAGAGTTACAAAAAATGAAATTGCTACAGCCTTGAACTTATCATTTTCTTATACAGGTGGTGCAAGTCACAACCACATAGGATTTTGTTTATGCATGACTGCATCAAAAAAAGTATCATAAGGGCATGTTTGCAACTGAAAAAATAATGGCTAGCGTTGATACGACTATTTGGTGTAATATATAAATGGTATGAAAATTTCAAAGATCTTAATGTCTAAGACAGGACTTAGCGTTTACCAAATCAAAGCCAGCAGACAATGTGCGAGTTCAGCAACGTTATCCATATAGGCTTTCTTTCTGTACACTGCATCACACGGGCAACCAATCAGCCAAACATCACAATCAGAACAGCCAATGTTTCCTCCCTTTTAAAATTTTATAATAAATATAGCATGCTAAGAATGTTCTCATCATCATGCATGTGCTTAAACCAATCCAGGTGATGGCCCCAAAAAATTGTGGTACGAAGGAAACAAGTTTCCCTACCTCTAAAGTTGGTGTGGAATCTCAGCAAAGGTGGCAATTTGCTGGCAGCAAGGCCAAATTGGTCTGGTCAGCTTTGAAGACCAGAATTGCAAGTTCAGACTTCAGACTACAATGTTGTGGGCCATATTCAGACCCATATCCTTGTTTCTATATTAAAAAAAAATATATGCCAACTGACTTTGGGGACAAAAAGAGCTATGTTCTCAAAAAAATATGGGTGCAAAAAGGATTGATTCCTTTATGTGAGATACACATGGGGTCCACGCTGGTCAGCATTCAGATATGAAGATAAAACTTGATAGGAACAATCATACCTGCATAAACAAAAATAAAATAAAATAAAATAATGGATATAACACCAAAGAAAGATAAAAATAAAAAAAGGCTAGGCATCAAGCTGCTGCTACAATTTGAATCCTACAAAACCAGTGCTCAGTGCTGTTTTGTAAATGCTTGGCTATTAGATTTACTAAATGTGTTTTGTAACTACTGACCTCCATCATATTTCTCCTTATAAGTCCAGTTCTTTCCTCTTTCCGAGAGAAAGCTTAAGAGACCAAGCCTGGAGAAACCATTATTTGAGCGTGCTTACATACAGTAAACGGCTTTTGTAAGTCAAAAAGACCAGCAATTCTTGATGTTTAATAGCACTGGACAATTTTATGTATTAACTAGCCCATCAACTAATGTTGTGTCAAAATACCAACAACAGTACCAACCACAACGCCAACAAAATATAAACTGGCAGTGAAGGATGTTATACAAATTCTCATGATGTATGTGTGCAGCAGTTAGTTGTAACTTCAGGAAGCCACACCACAAAAGGAGGGGAAAGGCCTCTTTCAGATGCCAGCACACCCTGAGGTCCTTAAAATGAGCACAGGCCATCGGCTGCCAACATGTGTATGCTAAACTGAGTCAACTGGATCACAAGCCTTGGTCCAAACATTTTTCTTTCTTTGGTTAGGTCAAGGGAGAAGGTACCATTTTTAATTCAACCAAATTATCGAGATACGTAACAGGACTTAAAAAAGCTACCACTGCACACAATAACACCCAAAGGGGCCCAAGATTAAGGTACTGTTTGGATCCTCAGAGATTTTAAGAATCAGGATAAAAAAACTAATGTGTTTTATTGAGTTTCGTGTCTGTGTGATAAAATCTACTAGAATCCCAGACTGTTTGGAAGGAATTCTAGGATTCTGCGATTTTTTTATCCAGATCCTCAGAATTCGTAGGTATCCAAACGGGACCGAAAGGTCTTCCTAAAAGATGCACGAGGCACGCAAGGTGAGGTAAAAGAACGATAAAAGGGACAATCAAAGGGGTGCTAAACTATTTTCTGCAAAGGACATCAATGGTCACAAGTACTCAGAAGCACAATGACTAAAATTGCAACTTTTCCCAGAAACTATGTATAAAAATCTGAATAGTTTTTAATTGCAAAATGCAAATGAATACAGGTTACAGGAGTACTTGATTTGATACTAAATTTTCATCACATGTAGTGTCAAAGCATGGAAATACTTACCTAACATACTGTGACAGCATCTGTTCGGTATGAATCCAAAACAGATGAACATATCAGCTAAACCATGTTGCATTGACGTAACCTTCAAAGCACTTGTAGTTGAAACTTAGTAGTTTGCTCTTATCAGTCCAAATGAAATCATTACAAAATTCCAGAAGCCCAGTTAGATAACTTTATATGTTCCATAAGAATAAAAAAAGAACAGAGGGTGAGAATAACTATTATTGAAATCATGACACAAGGTTAGTCCCTCCTACTGAACTGAGGCAATTGATAGGATATCAGAAAACGATGATGTGACTCTGAAAAAAAGAAAACCGAGAGAATGCGTATGAACTCCAATAGGTTGTTAGGCATCCTGTATATTGTTTTCCCATGAATCAAATATCATGGTGTGATTAATGAATAGAGAGTGGGGTCAAGTTTTTTTTTTTATGCATGCTTAACATTAAATCCTTGGAGGCCTTCCGAATTTCCCATTTATCAATGAAAATAAATGAATGAATGAGAATGCCGAGACTATATCAACAGAGAGTGCAACCAAACAGTTTTCTGAAATGATAATGGCTCTCAAATCTCAATACATACTAGCATGGTTTGGAAATCAGTAGCTTACGTGGTCAGGCACAAATATACAATAAAATCCGTTAGACTATTCTATGTTTGTAGATCATATTCATAGTGTAGTTCAGGTGTGAAAACAACAATGCCCTACATTCATACGAACTGTTGGATCCTACATCTGTGGCAATAATCAATTCCTTACCAGTGGCTTGCAAAGTGCGTGAGCATTATTACCTTCACCTGTTCAATCATCATCTTATATTAAAAAAAGAAGCAAAATGGAAATCATCACAATTTGCCAGCATCTTAATCTCACCATCCCATTTATTGCAAATATCAGCTTGACAACAATAATAAAGAGGACACTGTGTGTTCGAGGGAAAAAATATTAAAGAGGAGAACTGTACGGTGTGCACTGCTAACCAAAAGGGAAGTAAGCTATCTATGTATTCTACTTCCAGAGGTTCCATCAAAACCCAGACCTATCAAGAGCATATCTACATTACTTGGGGATGAAACTTCTGATGGAGAGGAAGCTTCAAAATGAACTACGGATTATTGGCACTAACAAGCTTCTCTCGTAGCCTTTCCACACGGGCCTGAACAAGGGAATGCAATAGAATGCATGAGTTATTGAAGTTTTAGAGATAAATTATGTAGCTATAGCTGGAATAGGAGATTGAAGCATCCACAAGGCAAATCTCTAATGCTAACCCTGAAAGACTTGGACCGGCGAATAGATGGATCAAGATCCAAGGCATCTGCATAGGCATCTTCTGCAACAGAATATTCACCCATTGCAAAAAGTGCATCACCTCGTAATAAGTGAGCCTGCAAAACCATGGTCAATATGAAGTGCAATACCATGGCATGCTTAATAATAACAATAATAATAACAGTTGCAGTCCAGAGAAAACTGATGTCTGACATGCCTAAGTAAGGATGCAGTGAGGACTGAACACTGCTGTTCGTCAAAGCCTCAAATGGAGATGCTATTGATTTATAGTCATACCATGAAATTGCATTTTGATCGATGTACCGAATCAATTTATAAAAAATAACACTGTCTCAAGAGGCTCCTCCAATTTATACAAGTGAAAGTTATTTCAGATTATGAATGATGAGTTAACTACAAATAAATTGTGAGCACCTATCACCCAGTGCCACTTAGACCCTTTGCATTAGGGGAAAAAAAAGCATGTTACTACAAGCACAGTACCCAATATGTATAATTGTCACATTTACTTATAGTCATTGATGACAGTACGATTTGGTTTTGTTGATTGTTAATTGTTACAAGTACTAAGCCTTTCCTCACTTCACCTATCATAAAGTTACAATTTACTGTATACTGTGTAGCCATTCACACAAGTTTGCAGTTGCAGCTAAAATTGGTGACGGGGAGCAACCAAACCAATTCATAGTCGAGATGATAAAAACATAGATAGACATAGACATCAATTATAAGAACATGAATATGGTGTACAGCAAATACCTGAGGAAATCTGGGAGCTATTCTTATTGCTTCCTCAGCGTCCACAAGTGCACCAGAGATATCCCCCATTGCCAGTCTCGCCTTAGACCTGCATAATTTCAACAGGATGTTTCACGCCAAACTTACACAAGTACACAACTACACTTACAGACACAAGTTCGCACAATGAACTCCGAAGTAACAGAACAAACCTGCTCCTGTACACCAAATGCAGACCACCACAGGCATTGAACCCAACCACCTATGCAAACAAACAAGCGTAATTAACCAAGCTCGAATCCAGTAGCTGAGGAAGCATGCACAATCGCAGAATGGCGCATGTGTCCGGTGCAGACCTCAGTCAGAAGGGCTTCCGCTTCGTCTGCGTTTCCCTTGTCGAGGGCAGCCTCCGCCTTCTCCCTCGTGGCCAGCGCGGTGAGCCCAAGGGGCCGCGTCGAACTCCGCGGGGCCGAGGAGATGCTCCAGTAGCTGCGCGCCCCGCGCCGCCGTGCCCACGTGGCCGAACACCGCGGCGCTCCCGGCGACGGACGCCGCGACGTTGGGTCCGGCGCCGCAGCACCCGAGGCAACCGCAGGAGCCCACGTCGACCCGCGGCGGCGCGAGGCCCGTGAGCGCAGCCAGGACCTCGCGCCCGCCCTGCCGCGCGCACGTGCGGTTCGTGCAGACCCGCACCTCCACCGCACCCGAGGCGCGCGGCGGGGCAAGGGCTATGGCGGCGGCGATGCTGCGCCTGTCGGGGAGCGCAGGCGAAGCTGGTCACCCGCGCCACTGCCATCGCCATCGTGGCGTGGCCTCTCGTCTCTGGATGAGGCGGTGGGAGCTTTTCCCTTGAGAAAGTAAGAAGAGCTAGATAAGCAACCGTTGGTGTTGGCGCCTAGTGCCCACTCCACTCCACTCCACTCCATCCTCCCTCCTTCCCGATGCCTTCCACTTCCCTCGCCATCCCCACCGCCGCCGGCGCCGGCGCTCGCCGCCATGCCTTCTTCCGCAACCGATCACCATCGAGCGTCCCCCACCGCGCGGCTCCGCCGCGGGCCCCGGCTCGTCATTGTGTCCGCCTCAGCGTCTCTCGAGGCCCTCATCTTTGATTGTGACGGCGTGATACTGGAGTCAGAGCACCTCCACCGCCAGGCGTACAACGACGCGTTCGAGAACTTCGGGGTGCGCTGCCCGCCGGCCTCCGCCGACCCGCTGTACTGGGACGAGGCCTTCTACGACGACCTGCAGAACCGCATCGGCGGAGGGAAGCCCAAGATGCGGTGGTACGTTCGCAAGTTTGGTTTCTTTCGTTACGGAATTGCTCGACCTGCTGGTTAATTGCTTGTGATGATCATGTGCCTTGTGCTTGGTGCTTTGCGCAAAAAATGCATTGCGGATGTCCATGCTTATGTGTTAGTGGGATGCCAAATCATATCTGCGGTTTAATTTATGCAAATGCAAGCTTTGATCTAAACGTGTTGTTAACTTACGAACTCTTGGATGATCACATGGCACATTGACATTTCTGCAATGGACATTTAAAAAGTTTACAAGCGTGTTACTACAATGTAATTGTTGATCGGGTTGGTGTGAGCAAAGAAGAGAGGGCAAAAAAAAAAAGGCACTAATTAGTAATTATTATTATTATTATTTAATAGCTAATTATGCTTTCAAAAATCTGTTAGCTAATTAATCCAAGAGGTTGGGGTGCTTGCCCCCTAGCCCCCCCTCCACCACTGGTTGTTGCATGTCAGCACATGAATCATATATATGATGTCTTATTAATACTTGGATCTTTTTGTGACGATTGGTTCTGAATTGCTTGATGCTTGGGATTTTTTACAGGTACTTTGGAGAAAATGGGTGGCCTTCTTCAAAGATCTTTGAGACACCACCTTCAACTGACTGCGATAAGGAGAAGTTGGTTGACATAATCCAGGTCTGCCTTTTATATCTTTGGTTTTATAACATGTTGGATTGTTCATTAATATCATTTCTGCAGATTGAAGGATAGGATCACAAATACTTTGAGCCATTCAGTAACTTAAAGTTATCTTCAAAAATTGTGTGTTCTACACAAATATTTATCTCTTATCAATCTGTCATTCAATTATATTTTTGCCATTGCATGTTATTTATCAAAAAAAAAAAAAAAAAAAAAACGGATCTCAGCAATACTTCGGTTGTGTTATCTCCTTGTCTAACCTCTATCAGTGTGCAGGTCTTTTGTGCATTCTGAAAAAAAAGAGACGTAATTAGAGCTTAAACCATTTTACCTTCTGAATTCAAGACTTTTACAGCTGCAACACTTATTTTGCAGGATTGGAAAACAGAGAGATACAAAGAAATAATAAAATCTGGAACTGTAAGTTCAATACCTTCATTATCTCCTAAACTTACATCATAATTAAAATTAATATGCATAGCAAATCATCTCTTTTTTGTCTGACCCTGATTTGAGTCTCTCTAATGTTAGGTGAAGCCTAGACCTGGTGTCTTGCGGTTGATGGATGAAGTAAAGGATGCGGTAATATAACTTATTGGAGTGTCTTTATTTTCTTTTCAAAGGAACATCTTCGTCGTCTCCATACTAGTATTTTCGTAAAAGTTTTAATGCTTTGTGACATTACCTCAGTGATTTATCAACAGTATAGCTATTTGGTACTATGAGGTGATTTTTATGCTTTATACAATGGTGTAGGATATCAAGCTTGCTGTTTGCTCTGCAGCAACTAAAAGTTCAGTCATAATGTGCCTTGAAAACCTTATTGGTCTTGTAAGTTAAAATATATTATTTTTATGTTGCTTTCATATGTCTGCCCCAAAACTTCTGTTGTGTTGACTGGTTTTATTTTTTTTCCTCACTTCTGCTCTTGTTTCTATAGGAGCGATTTAATGGCCTGGATTGCTTCCTTGCTGGTAAGGTTCTGTTTTTCCCTCTTCTTTTGACTTTTTTTACATTTAGTCTTTTGAAGTTCACTGACAACAGTATAACAAAAGAATTACAAAACTCCTGTTCTTTTTTCAGTAAAATCCTTTACAGTGGGGGTCTCCCTTGCTGTATTTGATGTTAAAAAAAAGGAATATATAGTGGTTGTATTTGTAGCACTTGTAAGAACAACGTAATGCCTTTAAACTATATAAAAACTACAACAAATATATCATCAGTTAAGAAAGTCCTCTAAACAATAGATTGTTGAGGATGCTTTGGATCATATTTCCCAAATGTGAAATATCAGATCATTCCTTTGTCAATTGTCAAACTTAAGTTATTTGGATCTGGCAGTTACTAAGGTTCTGGTTGCGATAAAGACAACAGTCCTTAAATTGCACAATTCTCAATTGCCTCCACTGCAGGTGATGATGTTAAACTAAAGAAGCCTGATCCAACAATATATATAACAGCATCAGAGGTAATGAACACTATGGATCAAGTCTTGTCTGTTTTTCATATGATATATCCAGAGTTTGTCACATTAAGGACCTCCTTTGCTGTACCCAGAAATTAGGTGTGGAAAGCAAGAACTGCCTTGTGGTTGAGGATAGTGTTATTGGATTACTAGTAAGTCTTCCAAGTACGTATTTGATTAACTGCACTAATCTTGTTGACTGAGATACATTTACCTTTTAATAGGCTGCAAAAGGAGCAGGGATGTCATGTATAATAACATATACACCTTCAACTGCCACCCAAGTAAGATTGATCTTTAGTTCTAGTTCTTGTTCACTGTAACTGAACTGTATCCTGATATGCTAACTTCTTCATAGGATTTCAAGGATGCAATTGCTACCTATCCTGACCTTAGTAATGTCAGGTAGGTTATGCTCGATTGGCATTTGAGACCTTTTTGTGTGTCAGATAAACTACAGCTGTTGTATCTTTACAGGCTTGAGGACCTCAAGCTATTACTCCAGAAAACTCTTGTTACTGGATAGTGAAGTGTCTTGTTTTCCCCAAGAAATACACTGATATTTTTTTTTTCCGTGCATGATAATCCATGGTAAGTTTGTTTCTATATCTATGACTCATTTCTTTGGTTTAGATTTCCATCATGGATTGCCTCTGTCTAAAGATTAATTTTAAAAAGATTGGTATTTGAGTGATATATGCATGTAATATTCACCCTCATGCAGAAGTTCAGGTAAAGCTTTAAGTGGCATGCATTGTTTGTCTTGTTTCAGTCTCCTGGTGTATGCAGAGATCATCTAAAACGTTGCGAGAAGAAAGATCGCTGGAGATTCTGTGTTCTTTCACTAAAAATGAAGTTCAGCATTTACATTTACTTTTTCACCTTTTCAGCAATTATTCCCTGGATGTTGAACAAGTTGGTGCTGGATAGGTGAATCCAAGCTATACATCTTGTTGAACAGTTGGTGCTAGATGTTAGAACACATGATTACTCAGATATGTCATATGATACCGCAAACCTTGTCCATGTTGCTGGTTGGTGTTCATAGGATGATTAATGCAACCAGCAAGCAGTCAGATAGATAGTTACAGTTGTTGAAACTTTTGTTGTCATGAGTGAAATACAATTGTTGTGTATTGAAAAATAATTAAATCTTGTGTTTTTCAGAAAGATAATATTAAATGTTTGGGTGCCCTCACATCTTGTTTTACAGCCGAAATGAAAGATCAAATGTGATAAAATCCTGCTCAATTGACTAAAAAATGCCTCGAAGATTCCTATTCAAAACAAATTGGGTTACAAATTTTCTAGAGTCCACCAAAGATTAAATACTCAATGGGAAACTCTGATGCTTAGGATTCAAGAATCCAAGAGTATCCAAAGCTGAAAGCTCTGGATGGAAGTGAAGATCTGCCTTGAATCATTGCCCTAACACTAACTCACAATAAAATCCCACCAAGATGAATCTAGAGATTTGTGAGGGAGGAGTGAATGCCTATGAAAAAGTTTGTTTCAAATTAGCCTAAAGTCAGTTTGTTTCAAATAAGGTCTAAACTTAATAATTGAAAGAGTTAAGGATATATATATACTACTCTCAAAATCCAGGAGTTACCACACATCATGTCACAGTCCAAACACTTCGGCAAGAAGAGGAATACTATGAGGAAAATGATTTTTCCACACTCTTGTTTGGCATAAAACGAGACAAGACAAACAATTTATATCTTCTTGATACTGTGACATGTATATTACTCAGCAGGGTAAAACCCGATCCAATCCAACACACAAACCTAACCCCAACCTCAGATATAGCCTGATTTGACGTGATGCATCTGTCTTGTGGGCGTCCAACAAAAAAAATGAGACGGCATTAGGCTACAATCGGTCAGGTTATAAAAAAGTAGCATTTAAAAAAAAAAAAAACACGACACTTGGTGCTTGTTTGCCTATTTAGTAAGTACTAATATTTATTATGCTAGAATTAACAGTGATGGATCAAATATGTAGTTGCTAATAGCTCATATTTTTAATTACAGATCAATCAGCAATAAAACGTGGCTAGTAGCTGCTAAAGATTAGCATCCTTCAAATAAGGGATCCAAATAGGGTCTTGATCCGGTATAGTGACCTAGAACCTTTATATTGTGTTTGGTTGAGATTAGTGATCGATAGAAACTTTAGATTGTGTTTGGTTGAAATTAGTGATCGGGAACTTTTAGATTGTGTTTGATTGAGAAATGGAATAAAATGAGATAATTGGAATCATCTTGTCTTAGTTTTCAAGAATATAAGGGATAATCCTTCTTTTGTACTTTCTTCATCCAAATTTATAAGATATTTAACTTTTTTTGATACTAAGTTTGACTTGCTTTCGTCTTATTTAAATTTTTTTTATAAAATATCATTTTCTTTTGTCGTGGCTTGCTTTATTAGTAAATGTATTTAAGAATGATTTAAATTTTTTATTTTTATACAAATTTTTTAAATAAAACAAGTGGTTAAACTTGGAGTAGAAAAAGACAAATGTCTTATAATTTGTGATGGAAAAAGTATTGGAAAAAGTCTACATCACCCCTGAACTATAATGGGTGGAACACTTTACCTCATAAACTACAAAATCGGGTATTCTAGCCCGTGAACTTTTTCAAACCGGTTAAATTACCCCCTAGAGCGGTTTTGAACGGTGGTTTTGCTATAGTAGCGTGGTTTTGTCTTTTTCTTTGTTTTATTTATTTCGGCTAAATCTTTAAAAAATCATAGTAAATCATAAAAAAATCATAAAATAGAAAATCTAATTTTGTTGGACTCTACATGAGTAGATCTACATAGCGAGCATATAATATATTATGTTTCAGTACAAATTTTTTTGCTGTAACTTTAGATCTATGATTTTCTATAATTAAATAGAATAATTCATAGCCATAGTTTCTGTGGTCCAATTATGGTGAAATTTTTATGGTAGGCTAATTATTGTATGCTTGATCTTTAGTAAAAATTTCATACTCATTGAATAATGTATAACTTAGTTATAAATTTATTTATATTTAATAAGCATAAACCTAGATAAATTTATAAAGAAGTTATACATTATTCAATGAGTATAAATTTTTTACTAGAGATTAAGCATACAATAATTAGCCTACCATAAAAATTTCATCATAATTGGACTACAGAAAACTACGGCTATGAATTATTCTATTTAATTATAGAAAATCATAAATCTAAAGTTACAAAGAAAAAATTTGTACCAAAAAACATAACATATTATATACTCGCTATGTAGATCTACTCATGTGGAGTCCAACAAAATTAGATTTTCTATTTTAAGATTTTTCTATAATTTACTATAATTTTTCAAAGATTTAGCCGAAATAAATAAAAAAAAAAAAACACAAAGACAAAAACCACGCTATCAGAAGCAAAACCACCGCTCAAAAACCGCCTAGGGGTAATTTAACCGGTTTGAAAAAGTTTAGGGATAATACCCGGTTTTATAGTTGGGGGGGTAAAGTCTTTCCACCCATCATAGTTCCGGGGGTGATGTAGACTTTTTCTAAAAAGTATTTGGCATTGACAAATAGGGTCCACCCATCAGTTTTTTCCTATTTTTTTTCTTTATTTTCCTCATCGTTTCTCCCGAAATCCCAAACGCACAAGGCGGTGCTGCCCTCCATCGCCGCCGCCTCGATCATACTAGCTTTTAGCGCCTCCGGCGCCCACGACCGGAGCCTCGTCCCGCGACCGGAGCCTCGCCCCCGTACCCGGGGCCGGAGCTCGTGCTCGTGGCCCTCCTGTCCGTTCCATAGCGCGCGCTCTGTCTGTCAGGCGGGAACCGGCAACGACTGGGCGGCCGCCGCCGTTGCCCTACCCAAGGTGCCGAGGTCTCCATCTCCGGGAGTTTCGCCGGCGACGAGAACCCGCCAGGTACGCCCACGGCCCACCCCCATCTCTTCCTTTTCCTGCTGGGGCGGAACCGAGCATCCAAACCCAAGCAATTTGTATTCGCAATTTCGTATCCGATCTGATCAATTACAAGCGCCTGCATCTTGGTGCGTGTAGAGCCATGCTGGGCGCGCGTGTGCATCTGAAGGGGTGGCAACAGGCGGCTGTTGCATTTGGTTCTGCGTTTGGGGCCTTGCTTGACCCAAGGAGGGCTGATCTTATAGCTGCTCTTGGAGAAACTACCGGGAAGCCGGCATTCGAGCGTGTGCTGCAACGAATGAAGAACAGTGCAGAAGGCAGGGTAAACACGTACTGCCCCCCACTTTTTTGCTCTAGTTGTCCTAGACCATTTATGGCTTTGAATTCCTTGATAGCTCTCGCTAGGTTTTGTAAATCATGTGCAGAATTACCACATTAGTGAAACATAGTTGTTTATCTCATCGGAGAATGAAATTACGCGACAATTGCCAACTTTAAGATACTCTCTTACTTGAATTTTTCCCCATTTTCCCTGGATGTTTTAGCAAGCTGATGTAATCAAGGACATATCTGATGAGGTTACTGTCTTGTGATTAATCATGATAATAGCTGTATCCTACATTAGATTTCCATAGTTTCAGTGATTTTTACCAATTTGATGTGCAACTAAGATATGCCAAAAGAAAATTTCATGTGCAGCTAAGATATTGTGGCCTGTATTTCTTCCCTCGGTTCATGTTACTGACAGACTTATTCCTCCAGGAAGTTCTTTTGGAGCGTCCTCGCGTTATATCCTCGCAGGTTTCCCATGCCTGGGACATGCCTCAGAACACATTTGGTGCGGCATATGCTCAGTTCATGGGATCAAGGAACTTCTCACCAGACGATCGCCCACCTGTCCGTTTCATGGACACTGATGAGCTTGCCTACGTTGCAACACGCGCTCGTGAGGTGCACGACTTTTGGCACGTGTTGTTTGGCCTTCCAACAAACCTGATTGGGGAGACTGCCCTCAAGGTGATAGAATTTGAACAGATGTTCCTCCCAATGTGCATGCTGTCGGTTGTCGGGGGCTCTGCAAGGTTCAGTGAGAAACAAAGGACACTGTTTTTCCAGCATTACTTCCCATGGGCAACAAAAGCTGGTCTCAAGTGTACTGATCTGATGTCTGTATATTACGAGAAGCACTTTCATGAAGACCTGGAGGAAGTGAGAAGAAACTGGGGGATTCTACCATGCCCTAGTCCCCAAAAGAGCAGTGTATAGACTAATAGACTAGCATATTCTACATGAACTTGTATTTGTTTCATCTTTGGTTTCTTTAGTTGCTCAGTTCTTTTGGAATAACGTCATGAACTAATGTTACTGAATACTGATGCGTTAGCAAGTTCGACGTATGGTTAGCAAGTTGTTGCGCGGTGCTCTGGGATACAAACAGGTTACTTTGATATTATTTAAACCCCGAGATTTACTTCAGGACTTTTAAAGTAGTTTGACTGGTATTCTGCTTTAGTCAAGTATACCAATGCAATTCTTCAGATAGAATTAGAAGGCCATACACCCAGCTTTACCATCATCTTCACGGGATCGGAGACAAACTGAAAAGCCAAGTAATAATAAGATATAAAAATGGAGGTATGTTTAAGGAGAACAGTTCTGGATCGTGTAATGCTATTATGTCAATAAACTTTTGATTATCTGGCAAACGTGGCATTACAGAAAAAATGGAAATGCCGCACAACTTTGCTCATGCTGGTTCATCAAATTTACACAAAACTCTTGCCGACGCCATGGCTTCCCTCAAAAGAATCACGCTATTGTACATGTGTAACACACGAACAGGACACAATAATTACATGGCTCAAAACTTACAACACAAGGTAGTGTGTACTACCCAACACGGTATAAATTATGCAGCAGCAGTAGTGCATAATACACAGCGCATACGAGACTGGCCTGATGGGGAACCATCCTCATCGTCCGTGCCACTGTCACTATCCTGATTACTGTTTGATCTCATCGAGTCTAAACCACCTTCAAGGCAAGACAGATGATATGCATGGCAGCAGTAGAACACGATGACAGAGATGTCCTGGATAGACAAAGGATCGAAGCACAAGCAACACCGGGCACCACATCTCGTTCTGGACTTGATATCTAGAGCCCGGACGCTAGATGATCTCTCATGTCCCCGTGAGGATCCATCATCAGTTCTGTTTCCATGTACCTCCTCGTCCATGCTTGCCATGTAGACACCACGCCGAGCCTCATGGTAGTATTTAACCAAAAGGTTAACACAGTCAGCCTGAACAAGGCAAGTTTCGGATGGAAAATACTCAGAATTCGAGATGGTTGAAATACAGAGCACACAGTATAGCAAAGATAATTAACCTTAAGTATATCATTGCATCCATTTCGCAATGAAGTTTCTGTCCGGTAATCCGTCACAATTTTCACAAGACGATCCCGCAAACTATCAAAAGCATAAGTGAACACTCAAACCAGGGGATGAAATGGTTGGATTAAGGATCATGGCACATCATTTAGAGCATTTTTTGCCAAGGTTTCAGTCAAGTAAGAAATTCTGTAGCTCATTTTTTTTTTACAATAAATTTTGATGGGAAACATACCGAGGTATTTCTAAGCCATCAGGTACCAAACTGACAATGTACAGAGGATCAAGATTGCCAACGGTATGTTCCAATAGATTCCCTACCTGCTCAACAGTCATAGAAATTAAACTAAGAAACAAAGATGCCTCAGTCTAACAAAGATAAAGCACCGTTTATTTCAGTTACCATTTCAGGCTTCTGGAGGCATTGTCTAATCAATTCCTCCCACAGTTCATCATCATGTTGCTCTGTAACAAATTCAACAGCCTGTATGCAATTCAAGATTTATGTTACTGTTCAATCTAATATAAATAGGATGTCTCAGAAATGGTAATATAATGGACAAGCAAGTTAGAACCTCCTGCATGTCTTCCAGTTTGTTTATAATTGTCGAAAGAGCTTCCTTAGCATTGCCCATTCGACCAAGGACAAAAACCTGTTCCCTTACAAGTTCCTTTTGTGCAAAGATTTCATATGCCTGAATAACAATAACAAATTATCAAGCTATAATTAACTAAATAGAAAATTTTATGATGTGATTTTTCAAACAATGACCTTGTCAAGCCTGTAATGCTGGCTGGTTCGGAGGAAGGGTAGTAACATCCTTGGCTCATAGTCTGCATAAAGCTCCACCTATAATGCAAACAGTTTTGACTTGCAAGTTTATTGCCAAAAAATACTAAGTAAATGTAAAAAAAAAAAAAAAAAAAAAAAAAAAAAAGGGGAACTGGTCATAAAAATGAGGGCGGCATTATTTATAAGGCCTCCATGTTAAAATGTGGCAAAAAAAGGTACCTGCATATCATGAAAATCCTTTCCAGCATGTATATCTATCTCAAATAAAGCATGCAAATATAGGTGTAACAAATATCTCTTTGTCACAGTTTTTACTGGCATGCAACAGCTGCTCCACAACTTCATATGGGGGAATGATATCACGATGTTGAATCAGTAGGTGAACTGTTCTTTTATTATCCACTATCATAAGATTGACAACCTGTAGAATATTTTAAAAAATAAGTGTTCAAGTGGAGGATATGGAAGGCTTTTTCTAAATCATATCACTGTAGAATGTGACTTTGTGTTAGCTGCTAAATTGGCCTCATCCATTTTGGTACCTTATCATGAATGGCATCATGCAAGTTGTATTTCTCAATAAACTCGAATACTTCTGGCTTCAGGAGCTGAACCAAATGGATTTAATTAGAAAGAGTTTGGTATTAAAAAATATGTATATTGAGATGTGCCTACAAATACAGCACTTTAGGGACGTACTTACTTCAGCATAAAGAGAAAGTGCCTTTTCATATTGACCATTGATCACATATAGTTCAGCTAATGCCTGCATGGCACATAAGACAAAGATATCAATCAAAGAGAAAGAAAATGAAGTATATATATGTTTTACATTAATTAAACGATGTCCCTCCCCACCTCTTTCAATGCATCAGTCATCGACGAGGAGTTTAGCTGTGGCTCAATGGCAGATATGACCGGTGAAGCTGAGTATAATGTCGGTGGCCAATTTTTATAGTAGTCAAGAGAAGTTCATGGAAAGAAGGATTGGTAGTTAGAGCAACAAGGGCAACCTACACAAGAAAATCAGAATACTATTACAACAGATATGTGTTAAAAATAGTAATGGAACTTACAAATTAGCACCACACCTCATATGCAGTATCACTAAGCTGAGGATTTTCTGTAGGTATATAAGGGACCAAAACTGGAAGTTGGCGGAGATGAGCAAAGTGGAAGACCCATCTGTCGCATAAAAGTTTTTGGTTAAAAAAGGAATCAACAAACACAGCGGGAAGATCCATCAAAATATCACAAACTCATCAGTGTTATAATAGATCATTTAACAAAAGGTGATATCTGTGTATCCACATATTTTTCTAACCTCTCCCATGCTGAAGGAGATCCTCGTAACAACTTTGGGCAGCGCTGAGCAGCTTCAGCATATTTTCTTTCAATTATCAAGTGATCAAGGTATCTTGAACCCACCTGGATTAACATGAATGAACCAACTTTAATGCTGAAAGTATTTTCTAATGTAATTAGGTGTCCTGTTTGTAAAGACAGGTCCTTGTCATAGATGGGCTAAAAACGGTTCAACTTTATAATGGCTGTCAAACATGCCACACTTTTAGCTTTCTGAAAATACATGGGACAGTTTTCATGCATAAGATGAAGGAAAGTGAGACGGTTTTTCAATCTGCATTAGGGACAGTTTTCATGACACTCTTTAGGATTCTAAAATGACCTGTTTTGAATGGAAACATCTATTTGTGCATATAGAGGTCTCATTTTCTGAAGAATAGCTAACCATCATCTTAAATATGGGATAATAACCAATTCCAATAGACAATCATCATGAGAGCTATTTAACAGTGCACACTGGTAGGTTACTAATAAAATATTAAAAGGGATAACTCATCATCAGAGGGATCATATATTGTTCTTCATTTACTATCAAATTCAAACTCAACTATTTGTCTAGTTCACCTCATCAAGAAGCTCAGTGGGTCCTTGCCCTGCCTCAACTGCAGCCAATGCTTTTTCATGACAACCATGTTGAAGAAGCCAAGCAATATGATCTTCAGTATCTCTAATCAGAAGGTGCACACTATATCAGTCATGCGATTATTTTTGGGGAAATTTTGCCACAGGACACTCAAAATGCCTTACTTTTACTGAAAGACATTGGAAAAAACTGATTTTTGCTGCTGGACACTACAAAATTGTGGATATTCGCTGATGGACATGGTTTAGTGTCCTCCATGTTGCCCAATCTTGATCAGATAAAGCCCAGAGGGCAGCTTGGCCATAGGCCGCTTGGATTGAATTGGTAAAGTTGCAACACAAGAGACATGCACTGCTTATATAGAGCAAAAGAGCAAAAGTGGCTTTAGCTACTTAGCATATTCTGCTGGAAACCAGATGCTCTCAGTCCCTAGCTTGAAAGCCAGGGAACCACATAACACTACTAAAAGTAAAGTGCAGAAAGGTAAGATACATTACCAATAGGCTTAACTATCACTCCAGAAAACGTATGGAAAATATCAATTATTTCTAACATTTGCTGTAGGCCACTAATCCGTGTCGCGTTAGAAATATACACAAAGTTGTAGTGTCCAGCATCAAACATCAGTTTTTATGGTGTCTTAGCAAAACTTACAGTTTTTGCGTATCCTGTGGAAATTTTTCCCTTGTTGGTATGGAAAGGACAGAAACTTAGAGTCAGTTCTGTATAATGATTTACTCAATTCAATTTCAATTATTATATATCCTCAAGTGACAATCAGATAAATTAGATATTGTAAATTGGGGGTTAATATGAGCTCTTGCTTTGTAACAAACCTTGGCTTTGCAACCACTATGTCCTTAGGAGATACAATGTAATACAAAGGTTCATCACCAGCAGCCCACTGTCCACCTGCGTTGCTACTTCCTGAATGATAGGACAAAGAATCAGGGTTCCTTCATTAGAAAAGTTCTCATCAATAAGAAAAGAAATGGCACTGATGTTAGAGCACAATCAACTAAACCTGAGAAAGGCGCATGCGCAAGAACATAGTCCTTTGCCTTGTAATGCTCATAACCATGAATAGGCAGAGCATCTGTAGTAAGTTCATCATTTTTCCATGATACAAGATGTATTTCTGGACGCTGTGCAGTTCCCTGCAAAATGTTACAAACATAACAGAAACATCAATCTCAGAAGCATCATTTTAGAAGACAAAGTATATGATATACAATGCAGATGTGACAGATACTTAGAGGTATACTGATTACCTGTCGTGAAGTAACAGAAGTACTAAATGTTCTCTCTTTTTCATCCTCATCAGGAATATAGGCAAGTACGACTAAAAGGTCACCAAATGGAGCAATCCCAGATATGTGGTAGCCGGTTTGGAATGAGCCCACGATGTCGACATACTTCTCAGAACTAGCTGTGGTGATAGTCCTTTGTAGGCCATTAAGTCCCTGAGATAAATCTGTTCGAATCGCTGCAATCTTGACACTTGTTCCCCATCCAATAACTAAGACTGTATCATCCTAAGCATGTAAAGATCAGTTAACACAACATGTACTTTTTAAATCAAACTATATCCTAGAAAAGAAAATTTGAAAGTCTGTCTTGGGAGTCAGACACGCTAACAACATGGATGACTATATCGACCGGCTATCATGCTACTTTACACAATTGAAGGTATGGTCAATTCATTAAAAACCGGTGCGTCATGTGCGTTTCTCTGTGTTTTGTGCCTCTGGTTAATATCCTCCGTCTTCCACACACCAAAGTTAAGAACAAATATTTGACTTATTGCACATATGACCAAAACTTTCGACCTTTTCTTTTGCACCCTTCTAATAATATTTACTTATATGCTAACAAAACTGAGATGTAGCAGTTGAGTATATATATATGGTTCAACTAAACTATGCATGGTTCAACTAAACTATGCATAATCCATATATAGATACAAAGATATAATTACCTGCCAGACTAGGTGGGGAAGCAAGAACTCTGGTCGAGGAATGCCTTTTGGCCTCTCTATGAATGCAATTCCTTTGTCTGTTCTCATATCATGCACTTTCACCCCTGCATCGTTAGCCCAAGCAAGAAGGTCCGCCCTCCACTTCATCGAATGGATTGGCCCTTCACCATCACGCAAAACCTACATAACCATCAAGCAAGAGATGAGATAACCATTAGACGTCACTAGATGCATCAGATCTACTATCCTAAGGAAACCAAAACTTACCTTCTTATTGTAACCTCCCCAAGACTTCTTTGTCAACACAAGTACTTGGCCTGCTAAACCACCAGTTGCAAATCTTCTATAGTTCCGGGCATAGTTAGGGTCTAGAGCAATTGCTTTCATGGGACGATGGTACTCAAACTTTAGTTTTTCATCAGTGAAGAGGCTGTTTATTGTCACTGTGCCATCATCTGAGCAGCTGCCTATGTATTCACCGTCCACGTCAAAACTTATGTCATTGATCGTTGCTGTGTGAGCAGCAATTTCTTTCACCTACACAAAACGTAGAGCACAAAGAGATGAAACTGATGCATATCAGCACACAAGTGTAGCATTTCTACAGATGGAATCTACATGGGGTGACAAAGACATTGGATCACATGCTTTAGCTTTGCATATCATGTGTCATTATTTGACTCCATAGCTCCCCAACCATAAGTCTGCGAAATTTCAATCAGAACAATACTACAATGGCATGATCATTATTGCCAAACTATTTGTGTCACACGATTTCAAGCTGTGACAAAGGAAGCTAGCAGCGACCTCAATTCTGCACATCTCATGTCTCCAGCAACCGTGTGAGCGTCTACAGCCAAGTCAGTTTCGGCCTCAAAGCTCCATCATTGAACTGGCAAGTAGTTTTGACCCAGCGAGCATAGAGGAAGCTCCGGGAGCAGTCCCAATGCCACGATCCCGGCTCCCTCCACGCCACACCGTCTCCCGTCCCCATGACAAGCCCCAATTCCGCAAGGAGAGAGCGCCGGGTACCTGGTTGCCCTGGAAGTCGAGGATGTGGAGGGTGCCGTTGTGGGTGCCGAGCGCGACCATGCGGTCGGCGACGGCGATGGAGGCCGCGGCGTCGGTGGAGAGGATCGCCGGCACGCTCCCGCCCAGCCGCTGGTACTTGAGCCGCGGCTCCTCCTCCTCGTCGTCCTCCTCCGCCTCGTCATCGCCCAGTTCCTCCTCGCCGCTCTCCTCCTCCTCCTCGCGCTCGTCGTCCCCGTCGTCGCCTCCCGCGCCGTTCTGCAGCAGCGGGTGGGCGCGCCGCGCAGGCGCGGTAGACATCCTCTCGCCGCCGGCCGGCCCGCCCGTGCCCGCTCGCGAGATCTCCCGTTCCGAGACGATTTCCGGTGAAGCCGAGGGCCCGCGTGTAAAAATTGCTTTTGTTCCGGTGCCCGTCTATCAATTTGTCGTGAACGCCTTTTTTTTTTTTTTTTTTGAGAATTGTCGTGAACGCCTTAAACTAGTCGAGTGAATAATGATCGAGTCGAGTGGAACCGAGCCGGGTCCGGCTGGCGTACACGGTCGAGCCAGCCAGGGCCCAGTAGAGCCATGCGCCGGGGCCGGGGCTTCGGCGCATGGTCGTGGTGTGGCCGCTGGGCGCTGGCCGGCCGGCGGCGGGTCGGCGATCGGGTCTCCATCGGTTTCGAGTGCTGGACCGCGAGGAGTAGGTACACGTGGGCCTCCGGGAGCTTCTGGCTCGGTAGATTGGATTGGATCGGAGGCCCAGCAATTAAGAATGTCACCGTCTCGCCATAATCGTTTCTCGCTGAGATAATTGTCCTCTGCACTAAAAAAAACTAAAGAAGGTACTCGTACACAGTACACACACACTTTGGGAAGGATCAGACTACAATTATCTCAGTTTCACCTGTTAGTATTAGGACCTACGCTAGATTCTATTAAAAAACAGTATTCATCTACTCTCTCTTAATAAAAAAAATGTGCTTGCTCGTTAAAAACAATATTTTTATATATTGCAAACTGACATGCTTCGACACGGGCAGTGACTTTGCAGTACCAGCTGGACTGACTGACCTCCGCCAATCGATCGATCGAGAGAAGCCTGCCAAGTATTCGAGAAAAAAAAGAGAGAAAGCCTGCCAAGTGAGCGACGTCATCGGATTAGGCCTCACGGCTCCCGCACGCGGGCTCTCTACCTTTCGGCGTTTCGCTGGCGATCCGGACGGCGGACGTTGACAACGACGCAGCAGAAGGCGTCATGGAGATGGAGGCACCGACCTGTTTGGACTGAACGCAACAGCGCCATGCCATTAGCCTCTTTTGTCCCCCCCCCCCCCAAAAAAAAACTTTTTGTACTCCCTCCCATGTATTGTCGTTGAAAAAAAAACGCCAAGTTTCCCCACAAACACGCTTTTCTATTTTTACTGATTTTCTTAAATGGGATGGAGATGCAACCGACGGCTCTTCCCAATGCGCCGATGAGATGACACCTCACCTCCGTAATGACCGATCCTGTCCATGGCCCAACCGCCCAAACATACAGAGTGCTCCTTCGGTCCGTACAAATTCTAGAATTTATTTACTGTATAAACAGAGTCGATAAAAACGACTTGCACCGTGTTTGGGATCACGTTCCTGGTGGTGGTGGCTGAATGAAGCAGAGAATGCCATCAAACGGATTTGGGTGTGCTTGATCTTTTCTATCGCAAAAAATTTAAATAAGATAAATGATAAAAAAAACGATGTCTGAAAGTTCTATAATTACGGTTTTTTTAACAGAGAGAGTAGTTTCTTGGATTATCTGCTGCTTTTTTTCCCCTGCTTTGCCAGCATATCAGCGGCGGCCCCTTGATGAACACAACACGACAAAGTAAGGCCCAGCTAATCTAATTGGCCGGACCTGTCAATGTAGTCCACCCACACCGCAGCAGGCCCTCAACAAGCTAATCTTGCGTGGTCTAAGTCTAAAATAAAAAAAACGCTTATACACCAATTTCACCCAAAATTCGGTAGCCCATATGTACATCCTTATCGGGGAAAAATTCGCGGCTTCCCCCGCCACTCGCGTACTGTTTCACGCCTTTTCCTCCCCTTCCCTCTCTCTCTCCTGCCCCCTCGCCCGACGACGCCGCCAGCGCCGGCGCCCACCACCACCTCGCCCCGCCACCTCACTACCCTCCCCCCCCATCCCCTCCTCGCAGCCCTGTCTCGCCCGGCCAGGCGTGGGCGTGGGTGTGCGACCGCCGCCGCCCAGCCTCCTCAGTACGCCTCCACAACCGCATTCCTCCACCACCACCCCCCCCCGCTTCCTCCCTCCACAGATCCACTCCTTCCCCGGCCTTCCGGTAGCGGGAGACCCGCCGCCCGCCTGTGGCGCCCGCTGCGCTGCAGCACCTTCGGCCGCCTCCCCGTCGCATCCTCTTCCTCCATTGCTTTCCTCCTCCACGGATCCAGCGTCACCCCGGCCTCACGAGGGGGCGGTGCGCCCGCTTCCCCGGCGGCGGCCCCAGGGGCCACTTTGCTACGGCGCCTCTCACCAGGCCGAGGCGGCTTCCCACCCGAGCTTGCCACCATGGTGAGGGACACCATCCATCGGTTCCTTGCTTGGCGCTTGCGCAGTCCCATCCGTGCGGTGTTGCGGCGTCACCGCCCCGCCCGCTGCGGGCGCCCTCATCCCTGTCCGCCCTGTGCACCGTCGGGCGCTGCTGGAGCCTCAAAGTCTGCACTGCTTACCGGCGCAACCAGCAGTCCACGGGATGCCCTCCGATGCTGCCTTCGCCCGGAAGGCCACGCTGAATCCGCATACATGCACTGAATCCGGTACTACTACTCCATACAACACACTGCATAATCTCTAAGTGGGCAAATTTTTTTATTTAGAAAATCTAATCTTCAAGCTAAATCTACTTTGCAGATGTCATGATGCCTGTTAATACATAATCCTTAAACTTTATTTAGGCATGTTAACATATTCTCATTTGTGATACCTTTTTTCACATACAGTGCTGCTTGAACAAAAGCGCTATTGTCGATACTTAGGCTTAATGATACTGCATCCCACACATATATTCAGTTGGTGCATAACCAAACGTTTCTTGAGTTGGCGAATTAATTATTCTACTGTTATTGATCAACTCGCATAAAAGATAATACGGTGAAACCGATGCTGTCTTTGGATATATGGAGCAATGGGATGGTACACCAAATACTGATGCTGCAATTATATTCAGCAACTAATACAAGTGATATTATTGGCCCTCACTATCTGTTAGTCTACATCTTAAAAAATAAACTGAAC
Organism: Chrysopogon serrulatus; assembly: GCA_015844335.1. NCBI lineage: Eukaryota > Viridiplantae > Streptophyta > Magnoliopsida > Poales > Poaceae > Chrysopogon > Chrysopogon serrulatus. Next base: position 87,378 of record JADLZL010000002.1, on the reverse strand, counting down.
TTTCCAATTTAGGCATTAATCTACAAAAACAAACCAACAAAGCCTGAACATACACTATCCCTGAATTGTGAATGCTCCATCATATAACCCTTTCTCCCTTTTAATGCGATGTACGTGATTGAAGACTTCATTTCAGGCGGTGCAAGCAACTTCTGATCTTAAGGGAGAGAATCCTTCTCGCAGCTACCACAATGTGGTACACCACACACATGGCAACGACATACATCTCTGCTATGGCATCTTATCTCTGCTATATACATTGGTGCTTACAACATAGACAAAGCACAATAAAAAGACCTACAGTCCTCATTTAGTTTTGCTTCAATTCATATGCAATGCACGGTCCTTTCCAGAATTTAATTCTCAGTTTATTTAGCTCCATGAACTTAGTTTTCCTGCATCATATGATCCTAATACTGTAGCATCCCTCATATAAGAATTTATTTTTTTAGCAATATACATGAACATAGAGAATCTATGTGTGAGTGGAACTGTGTTCTTTAATGGATAATATGTTTCTCAACACAAGTTATACATAGCAATAGATTGGCATTTCTGTTTGCTATTCAAAATATTTCTATCACCGATGCACTATTGAACAATGTTGTAGTGTTCGATCAACATTACCTATTGTGATAGCATAAATTGATTTGTGTACCGATGTGTGTACCTACAGCAGCCACATATACAAGGTTTGATATTGATTTAGCTTACCTTAGCTTACCCTCATACCAATGTTCTGTTCTGCAGAATATGAATTTGGTATGTCACTATGGTCTAATCTTTTGGATTCAAGAAACCACGTAGATCTTGCAGGTCAAGAACTATTCCAGTTTACAGTTCAGAGTAGCACTATTTTTATGTTTTGCTACTATGGAATTTTTTAAAACAAAGAGGTCCTAGGTCATTTTAGTTCCAATTCGATTTCATCAAATGTGTCTCTTTTCTTGAGTTTTGGTTCAAGGTAAGTAGCTAGAGATGCTATCTATCATGGCTAAGTTTTGGCACTATTTACCTAATTCACTCACAACTCTTATTAACTTAGGTGTTAATTTTTTTTTCAGATGCTCTATAAAAGCTGTGAGGCATAATTTTATGCTTTTAGGTGACTTCTATGGTTGTTTAATATGGTTAGAGTTAAAATTTGATGCAAGAGAGGTCGATAAAATTTGATGTCTTCTGCTTCACCTCGGTGCTGCCTTCACCTGCTTTGTTCTCCAGTCCATATACCTGTTGCGATGAGCCAATGATTTGGCAAGTCCATTTCTCTAAGTTCCCAAATTGAAGGTACGCGGATAGAGGCTACCTGTTTTTTTCGGGCTTATATGTTTCTGGTGCTAATTGTTATTTAACAATTTCTGAAACGAACAAGGACAGATCTTACAGCTGACAGGTACACATTTTGGGTACTAAAACTGCAATTTAAATAAAACTTATAGAATGGTACAAAGAAGGATGGAAATTGAAAGCAAGTTTCACTAGAATATATTTTTGCCTCTGTAATATTGGTTCTTATAAGACTTTCTTTTCTGGACAATAATATCTGGACAATAATATCCCATATGAAATGTACACACTATGCGAAGTGAACTCTACTCTTTTGCATCATAAATTGATCTATCCGTCTTTGTTTGTCATGTGAAGTTCTAATATGAATCCATTGCCATACTACTCATCATAGGGGGAAATAATTAACTACTGACAAACTTTTGCTTAAGATTGTTTTTGTTTAGGCAATATGAACTCACATCTAAAATATACTCGGTACACAATAGCTACATAGTGATCTCCTCCCTAAGGGGAAATCATTAGCTACTGATAAACTTCACTTATGATAATTTTTTTTTTTGTTTGGGCAATTTGACTCCCATCTAAAATATACTGACACGATAAATAGATAGTGATCTCCTCTCTGTTAGGTGATACATTAATTTATTCTTCCTTCCTAATCTGCTTCATGTAACAGTTTCATCAATTCTGTTTATGTTGACGACAGTGTTTTTATCAGTCTCTACCCTGTCCCTGCAGATGTTGAAATTATTGCCAATGAGCTTGAGCTGTTGCTGCTCATCCGATTACCCCCTACTTTCAATGACCAATAATGTTTGATTGCTTAACATCCTGTTCTCAAGCCCAACCGAATATGCAGATGGAAACAAGAATATTTGGCGCAGAGAACACTGGGAGGGCAAACAAGGCGATGCAATAGCTGTGGTTCAGTTCTTCCTGCACAAGCTAATTCAAACATGACGTTAAGTGAAGCAGCTGTATTTCTTTATACATGCTTAGATTTTTTTTTTGGTCACAACAAAATGGCCAGACCACTCTTCGTACTACGTTTATAGCTGTTTTCCCTTCATCTAAAAAGCCTCGCATTTTGTGTGTGCCAGTGCCCGACTTAACTAATAATGTATATTTGTGTTGCTATAAAGCATCTCTTTACTATTCATATGTAAGTTAATGAATACTGTACCATATGCCTTCATCAAAAGCTGAACAACCAATTTTAATTGCAGATGCATGTATATAGGCCAGTGCTACATGTTTGCTATTATCCTGTAAATTACACTAAGATAAGGCCAAACATATATAGCTGCCAAACACCGAACATACTCAGCACACACAGGCGCAACCACCAGCTGCACGCGCGGCAACGCGTGCGTACCCTCCTAGTATAACTAAGCCCACCAGCACTCAAAGAAGACCGTACATAAGCCACTCACCCGGCCAGGCCCAACCATCCGAGTCCGACCCACCTCCCTTCCTGACTTCTTCTTAGCCGCCAAAGACCAGCAATCGACGCGTCGCCGCGCCCCATGCCTCCACCTCGAGGATCCACTTCAATACAAAAAAAAAAAAAGAAAAAAAAAATCCCTTGAGCTCCCCATTCCATCGCCGCCTCCGCCCGCCTCCCGTCGGAAGCGGATTGTGAGAGACCCGGTCTTTTTCTCATCTAAAAGACCTCCCTTGATTGCTTGACACACGGCTGACGTACCAATCTCAAAGCAACCTTCAATTCCATACTCCCGTCTCCGTCAACGACGCCGTTACCTCCTTCCTCGATAACAACATTGCGAAAAAAAAAAGAAATTACTTCTCGACTCTCCCCCAAATCCTCTTCCGTGCGTCCCCACTCACCGCCACACGCCGGCACCGGGCGTCCACGGCCTTGCTGCCATGGCGGGCATCATGCGCGTGTTGGTTGCGGGCGCCATGGGGGAGCTTCGCTTCGATCTCGCCCAGCCAGCGTAAGCCGCGGGGAGTCGAAGATGTCCGCACCGACAACAACGCCGCGATCCGCATCTGGATAGGGGGAAACATGAGAGAGATAGGAGATGGGAGGGAGGAAGTTAATCTCCGATTGCCGTGTGCCGCGAACCCGCGAGCTCAGCCCCCATCTCCATTGGGCGGCAGGTCGGGCGAAGCAATCCCCGAACCAAGAAGGCGTCGGGCGAGCCTGGTCCATCTGCAGGTCCGTGAAGCAGCAACAGAACAGGTAAGTGTTGTGTCGAAGCCGTCGCAAACTCGCAATGCCGCCAGGCGGGCGGAGCTCCATGTCTTTGTGGTAATTGATATTAGATTAACTGATGGGAGAATATTGACTCGGCTTTGTGATTGTTCTACAGTTCGTGGTGGATCTACAAGGAGGAGCAATGTCATATCGAGCTTCTCTGCCGCAAGGCCATGGAGGAAGCCGTGGGTTCCTCTGCCGCAGCGTACCATTAGTCTCCCCCGTCTAATTTCTCTGTGTCGTTGTTTTCTGATTACTTTCTCTGTGTTGTAGTCATAGGATATGTTAGACTGTATTATTTCTAGTTGCCTATTCAATCCATATCTGAATATATGTTTGATGCACATATAGTTGAGTTTGTGACAGATGAAACCTTTGCACCTGGTCATTCTCGTTTCTCTTTTTTTTCCAAAAGTGAAATGTGTATAGGCTGGTGTTGATGGGAACTTTAGAAATCCCTATGCACGAACTGTTTTTCTGATGGCACCGTGTGAGGGCTTAACCGAAATTGTTTCAATCTCTCCGACCGCAGAGATCAGGTTGTTAAAATACTCAAAGTAGAATTAAGAGCGAGTATTTTGTTGACACTCCTTGAACAAAAAGCGAATGCATCTCTGCCGGACCGAGAGCTGATGGGATAATCAACACTATGAAACTTATGCTTCTTAAATCTCGTGTACGCCTAGAAATCACATATCCTATTGCATCTCTGCGAAATTGATTTCTTCACTTCTATCAATACCTTTACATTTTAATTCCTCACACCCCAATAGACAAACATGCTACATGCTGAACCAAGGAACCTTCCCAAAAAAAAAAAAAAAAAAACCAAAAAATACAAAGACAAGCAAAATATGATAAGATGATTTGTGTAGCAGATATCAATATAATAGTAATGAAAAAGGTGACTAATTGCTGGTTCTTGCTTACATCAAAGTTGCAAAGTGCATGAATATTAAAACCTGAATCATTATTTCATTTATCAAATTCTAAGCGGCGAGAAGTAGACACTTGCATGATGAGTTTGAAGTAGGAGATTTGTAAACTCTCCTCCGATTAGTGGAATGAACATGGAGTTATCTCCGAATGGCATCAGCATATTGCTTGATGCAAATGTTGTAGCAGCTAAGTTGAAGTGCCCCCCGTAGCAATTTATAGTCTCGAATGAAAAGGCATTACAAACTGAAATAAATTGTTACTAAAGGAAATCCAGGCTTTGGTTAATCTTACAGTGCTACCGTGAAGTTCCGTAGATTTACGTTGGATGATTGCCTTGAATCATCTACTGTAGATAGATGCAAACAATCGGTTGTTATATAGTGAAAAATAGCAAATCACGCACAAGTTATTATGCATACCTTTCTTCTTTTTAGTTCTAGGAGCAGTTTTCTTTCCTTCTTTTTTTGTTTGTTGAAGGATTTTTATTTCCTCCTTCAAGTACACTTTTTGATCTTTTAATTGTCGGACCTTTTTATGTGGAGGTACTTTAAATGATATGCGTTCCTCGGCGACATCTTGGGGAACACATGAGAAAACATTGCGGTGCTTTTTTCATTCAAGTTTACGCTCAACAAATGTTCGACTTCTAAAGTCAGCTTGTCAAAACCATCATCCAAGTGCTGAAGAGCCTTCCGCAAAGCTGCACATTTCAAATAAAATCGATATCATTTTCCGGGAGAGAAGTGCACTCGAGCCGGGTAAGTCATCACACCGATGTTGCTTGTTAGTAGATAAGGTGTCCCTTTTGCATACTTTGTCCATCGATTCAAGATGTACCTAGGAGGCAAAGTGATAATATTGTTTTGGCTGAAGACTCGTAGTATGTGCTTGCATAACAAACCTGCATGATAGCAAAGAACTATTAGATATGATATGACATATACATCCAAACAAATTGCATGGCATTTTAATCATATCCACTTACCTAAACAGTCATACTTTTGCATGAACAAGACACTTCCACGTCATTTGAATTTAAAGTAACAAGGCCTCATCCCAGCCTCCACTCCATGGATGCTATCTTGTATGAGCTTACTTGTCCCCTCCCCGAGATACCAATGTGCATGAAAGAACAAACCGCCTTTTGAATTCCTCCTCAAAAATGGCATACATCTTTCTTGTATATGATTCAAAGAAATTGCCTTTAACAAAGGTAAGTTGCTAACACGTAGAATCGGATTTGAACTCCGTGATTTGTAATCTTCATACAACTCATTTCCACGGGCGTGCAGCGCACTTGTCAAATTCTATCAACAGTTCTGAAATGGATAGCTTTCACGGAAAGTTCTTTTTAAACACATTATTCATACCTTCACTCCTTTGAGTGGATGTCATGTCCGCACAAAATGAATCACGGCGGTAGACGGTAGCCCATTTCTCACGTAGTGCATATAAATTTTGCAACCATGAATTACGTTTCAAGGCCATAGGTGGCCGCAACTCTTGCCACTTCAATGTGCTATTGATCTTTCTTCATATACACAATGCTTGAAATCCTTCGAAAAAATCCTCATTATCCGAAATTACTTGGCCGAGGTGTCTTGCAAAGATTCTGGTATATGTGCCAAAGGCAAAGGCGATGACTTGAGTTTGGAAAAACAAGCTTAATTGCCTTTTCCATTGCAAAGACACCGACCGTAAAAATTGTAACAGGTTGCTTTGCGCACATTGCTTTCAAAAATTACTAAAAACCCAAACAAATGATCGCGGGCGTAACCTTCTAAATCATATGACCCACAAGCACCGACCTTGTCCCTAAGACTTCATCAACCATGCTTATACACCATATAACCTAGAATGTTCCGCTCGGGTGGATCCCCGATAAACCACAATCACCCAGGATCGATACTTACAGATACATCACAAGATATTACAACAAGCCATACAAAATACCGTAGTAGCGGAAGACTTACAATAACTTAATTTACAAACATTTTGTAAAACTTATACAAACCGTAGTATTATTATTACAACCCAAATGAAGTATCATTATATACTTTATTACACTCACTCTCAAAAAGGTGCCCCGCCTGCAGGCCACTCAATTCACTCTTCCTCCGATTTCTTCAACAACCGTCATGCAAAGAAGGGCCGTGAGCACGCTTGCCCATGCGGTTCACCCGCAACAGGTTAAACAAACCCCGAGTACAAAAAGTACTCCGCAAGACTTACCCGACCAAAAAAGTGGGGAGAAGACTCGTGAATGCCGGCTAATAGGAATCAAGGTGAGGCTTTAGCAAGATCAAATGACACCTTTGCAAAAAAGAGACTAAGCCAGCCCTTACTTTACTACATCAATCACTTGTCAACCAAGTATCGGATTCAAAACTTTCCATCATCAACTTCCATTATTACTACGATGTTGGTGCGAGGATCACGGCTCCCATATCGTGGAGCACACGACGATTCGAATCGCTTTATATACCCAAATTGGGCTTTAGCCGCACGATGTATGCAGGACCAACATCGCACATACATCAACTCACGCCCGGATTTCTCCCTACCGTAACGGAGGTACAAGACACCACCTCACTACGGCCGCCGGTCACTTCGGGCGGCGCATCGTAGAATGGGCACACGCTACTTGTCCGTTCTAGTAAAAAGATAGTCCAAGTGGAGTTTACCGCCATTAGCATGCGAATTAGTACTATCCAATAACCCTCATGATCCAAGGGCCAAACAACGAATCCAAAGCTTAACCGACACAAGTGGGATCTACACTACACCAGGCGAGCCCCTCCCCGATGCAAGTCACTCCACCTGGCGCCTAGATTTATTCATCATCATGTTCTTGCGCCGTACCCCTCGACCCGCCAAGGTGAGAGGTAGGCGACAAGCAACATCAAGTTTTCATAAAATTCCCATCGTGGATCATTGTGATCACACCTTTGTAAACAGTTTATCAAAACCCTACACTAGTAGCAAGACTAAGCGCATACTAAGCATTTTGAAATCAAAACAGTATCCGTGATAATATATCAAGGTATGGTAAATGCATCAAGTAGGGTAACACACAACTCCTACACCTAATGCAAAGATCATCACATGAAATCATAAAAACTTTTCAAATACAAGGCGGGTTTAAATGCATCCGGGGCTTGCCTTGGGGCTCCTTGAAGTGAGGACCAGAGAACCAATCACCGGGACTGCAACCCGCCTCTTCACAAAGAACACCTTCTTCAAGAACAGGGTTGATCAACCCCTTCCTCAGTCCCAGAAGCTACACCCACGTAGATGCATGATTATAATGCAAGAAATGAATGATCATGCGACAATATGCATCAAACGTTAACCAATCTTGAGTACAACTTTCCTTCACACTAGAACCCTCACTCTAGGAAGGTATAACTAACGCCAACGACGACGACTAGCGACACACAATCAACATGAAATGTCAAGGTCATTAGGGTTAATGACCTAGGTCATCACTCAATCCCAAAATCAAAGCAACACTAATGGTGATTAGAGGTGATTACTAATTTATTGACCATTTTACAGTCGTTGAAAGCCACTAATTAACTTACTAATTGAGATTAATTAAACCCTAATTAATCAAAGAATTAACTAATTAAACATTAATTAAAAAGGGATTAATTAAGCTTAATACAAAACTTAATCAAAACTTAACCAAACTTCATAATTAAGCTCATTACCATCTAATTAGCACACAAAATAAATTTCATAATTTTTTGGAGTTATATTTTAATTATTAAAAATCATGAAAGTTGCATTTATTAATTAAAGGAGCAATTTTAATTATAACTAAAACTTACTGAAAACCATAAGTTAGCATTTTTCATGGACAGAGCATATTATGGAGAGCACTCACATATTTTTATTACATTTTTATCTGCCCAAAATAAAATACAACAAAAAAGATGAAAAGTAGTGCTTGAAATTAAAATAGAAAAAGGAAACCTTATTTAAGAAATCAAACATGTGAGCGGGATTCAGATTATAAACATAAGCACATGTAATACAAAGGAGCTCAAACAACACCCTAGAATCGTAAACTCATTTTAATTGTTTGAATTAGGGTTTTCTAATCATGAATGCTCATGCAATGATGATGATGACATGGCATAGGTTTGCTTAACGTAACACCCAAGTTACATTATATTCCCTTTAAAAGGAATCTGTCTCCCCAGATTCAAAGCTTAGGGCTAAGTAATGGAAAAGGAAATGTATCAAGTAGACACATCTTACATTGTTTCATAAGGGAGGTAGAAGGTTCATATTACAAGTCTCATATTTTTGGAAAATCACGATTGTTAGAAACCAACCATGACTTAAGAGAAAGAAGGAAGAAACTCCTAAAGTGTTCATTCAAGAATTCCTCCAACTCCCAAGTTGCTTCATCCTCAGAATCTTGATCCCATTGAACTTTATAAAATCTTCTTATGTGCTCTGGTGACTCGATCTTTTCGATCAAGAATTTTGGTTTGGATACTCTGCACATTTCGGATCGGGTTCAATGGGGGAGACCTTCGATGTCGATGACTTTGTCTGCAGTACTCGCAAACATTTCTTCGGTTGGGACACATGAAATACATTGTGCACCAGTGACAATTGCTCGGTAGATTTAGACGATATGCTACTTTTCCACACCTTTCGATGTCCGAAATGGACCAATATATCGGGCGCCGGTTACCTTTTTACCCCCAAACGATCGACACCCTTACTTGGTGACACTTTCGGATATACATAGTCTCCAATTTCAAACACTAACGATCTTCGTAAACATCGGCATAACTTTTCATGCGGACTGAGCTATTTTAAATTTTTCTTGAATACATTTTTACTTTGGCTTGATTCTTTAACTAGATCAACACCGAAGAACCATCTTTCACCGGGCTCGGACCGGTTGAGTGGAGTGCGGCATCATCGACGGCCATACAAAGCTTCAAATGGTGCCATTTTGATACTCTCTTGATAATCAAGTGTAAACAAACTTCGGCTAATGGCGGTACACGCTCCCAATCTGAGGAATAAGTCAACACACACGACCTTAACATATCTTCAAAGAATTTGATTCAACCTTTCGGTCACGACCTCTAGTTTGTGGATGATAAGCGGTGCTATGCAAATGGGAGTAGTACCCATGGTTTCATGAAACCTTTGCCAAAATTGAGCCATAAATTGAGTACCCACATCGGTGACTATACTCTTTGGAATCCCATGCAAACACATTATTCGGTCTATATATAACCGAGCATCTTGGGGTGCTCTATACTCCTTTACTGGAATAAAATGAGCCGACTTAGTCAACCTATCAACAATAACCCAGTTGAGTCATACCCTCTCAATTTGTTCTAGGTAGGCCAACAATAAAATCCATACTAATATCTTCCCATTTCAAAATTTGGAATGGGTAAAGGTTGAAGTTCTCGGCATCTTTCAAGTGCATTGCTTTAACCTTTTGACAGGTGTCACACTGTGCCACATATCGAGCTATCTCGATTTTCATTTTAGTCCACGAGAATCTTTGTCTCGGTCATGATACATCTTATTGCTACGGATGAATTGAGAATCTGTTAAGTGAGCTTCATCAAGAATCAATCTGGGGAGCTCGGGGACTTTTGGAACAACTAGACGATTTTTTGAACCATAACACATTATCTTCATCAAGGCGGAAGCAAGACGCTTGCCCCGATCCGACTTTCTCTCTAATATGCTTGAGGCCTTTACTTTCTCGTTGAGCTGCAATAATTTTCTCTTGAATAGAAGAATGTATTGTGATATCATTCAGAGTACCCCGAGAAATTATATCAATATTTAATCTTTCTAACTCTTGACATAGACTCAGATTCTTTGGAGTGACAACAAGACAGTTACACCGACTCTTTTCGATTGAGAGCATCCGCAAACCACATTGGCTTTGCGAGGATGATAATGGACTTCAAGATCATAATCTTTGATTAATTCAAGCCACCTTCGCTGCCTCATATTCAACTCGGACTGTGTGAAGATATACTTCAAACTTTTATGATCACTATAAATATGACATTTGTTGCCCCACAAATAATGCCTCCATATTTTTCGAGCATGCACAAGCTGCGGCTAACTCAAGATCATGAGTTGGATAATGCTCTTCATGTCGCCTCAAGCGCCTCGAAGCATAAGCAATAACTTTGCCCTCTTGCATTAACACACATCCGATGCCGATGCCGGGCGCATCACAATACACATCGAATGGTTTTTTCAATATCTGGGTGAGCAAGGATTGGGGCGATGGTTAGAAGATCTTTTAACTTATGGAAAGCTTGCTCACATTCGGATGACCATCGAATTTGGTTTGATTCTTGAGGAGTTCCGTGATTGGTTTGGCTAATTTAGAGAAATCAGGAACGAAACGACGGTAATATCCCGCCATTCCAAGGAAGCTACGAACTTGATGAGCGGTGGTGGGTGGTTTCAATTAAGAATATCTTGGATTTTCTTTGGGATCAAGCGCAACACCCTCGGCCGATAAGACATGACCAAGGAATTTGACTTCACTAAGCCAAAACTCACACTTACTAAATTTAGCATAAAGGCGATGCTCTCGGAGGCGAGACAGGGAACAATACGGAGATGCTCCGCATGCTCTTCTTTATTTTTGGAATATATAAGAATGTCGTCGATGAACACTACGACAAAACGATCGAGCTCGGGCATAAACACCGAGTTCATCAGATACATGAAATGGGCTGGAGCATTAGTAAGCCCAAATGACATGACTAGATATTCGTATAGGCCGTATCACGGTGGTAAAGGCGGTTTTCGAATATCTTCCGGCCGTATATCGTTTTGGTGGTAGCCGGATCTAAGATCAATCTTGGAGAACACCTTGGCTCCCGCAAGTTGATCAAAGAGAAGATCGATACGAGGAAGAGGATATTTATTTTTGATGGTCACCTCGTTTAATGGACGATAGTCCACACACATTCTCAGAGTTTGATCTTTCTTTTTCACAAAGATTGCAGGACAACCCCACGGTGATGAACTAGGTCGGATAAAACCTTTATCCAACAGTTCTTTCAATTGAGTTTTCAATTCAGCTAACTCTTTTGGGGGCATCCTATAAGCTCTTCGGGATACTGTGCGTGCCGGCTTCAACTCAATCACAAATTCAACATCTCTTTCCGGTGGTAGCCCAGGCAAATCATCAGGGAACACATCTGGAAACTCACAGACTACCGGTATATCTTGAAGTGCTGGCACTGAGGTTGCATTAGCGGTTGTAACCGCTTTCTTAGGAATCGGAAATTGGATAAGGAGTGGGGATCGGTTATCGGGTAGCAACAGCTTAACATTTCTATTCGAGGGTATCTATCACAGGCGCCATACTTGCGCGTAACGGTTCATTCCGAGGATCACATCTATATTTTGATCCTTCAATACTATCGATCCGTGGGATATAAATACCCACCAAGAGATATAGGAATCGAGAGACTACTTCCCGTGTACACATACGCCTCCCTTGATTGCACCATAAACTCATCTTTAATTTCTCTTATGGGAATTTCATGCTTGGTAACAAAGGTGCGGTTGATAAATGTATGAGATGCACGAGAATCAAATAATGTAAGTGCGGGGTAATGGCAACAGGGAACATACCCATCAACACGGGTTCTCCTTCAAGAACGTTCCCGATCGGACTTGATAGACGCGCCCGATCTTCTTCCCGGTATTAACCTTCGGGACACGCCGTGGAACACCCCTGCCTTGACTCGGGCCGCTTTGACCGCCGGACCCTTCTTTGAAATTGGGAAGCATTCCTTTTGGGGTAGGGACAGTTTCGATACAGATGCCCAACTTGATCACAATTGAAACACGGGCCGAAACCGGTAGAAGTATTTTGTGGAGCCGGGTGGAGTTGGGGTTTTGAACACCACAGGTGTTCGGTCTTCTTTGAGATAGGTTGCGGCGGCAGGCGAGGGTACACCTTTGCCTTGGAGCTTGTTCTTCTTTGTGATGGGTAGCGATAGGGTTGAGGATTTTGCGGCTGTTGTGGATAGCGAAATGGTGGGCGATAATGCTTGGGTGGGATGATAGATAACTTTTCGGCGTTTACGGATTCCACAGTTTGTCGAGAAAAAGCACGTCGCTCCTCACTCTTTTTGCTCGACGAGGGATTTCTCATAGGCAATGGCTATATCCACGCCTCGTAGAAAGTGGCATTGGGGTTTGAGGTAAGGTGGGTTTTGATATCTCCTTTAAACCCCCGAGGAAGCACTTCTTCTTCTTTATATCGGTATCCACATGTTACGGTGCATACTTTGTGAGAGGTGGCTAAAGGAGTTCACGTCTTTGCACCACCGATTGTCCACCTTGTTTCGGGGCTAAAAACTCTTCTAACTTAGCTTGCATTACTCCGTCGGGGTATAAAATGCCGACGGAATGCATCTTTGAACACGGTCCCGTGATTGGCTGGCCTACTTGCCGTGCAAAAAATTCGCCCACCATGCGGATGCGGGGCCTCTCACCTTTGGGCGGCAAACTTGGGTTTCATCAAGTCTGGACAACCTTCCAATGGGATCAAACTTCAGATCTATAATGCGAAGCCAATCATTAGCTTCTAGGGGCTCCTCAGCCCAGTGAACACCGGCCGGGACGAGTATCGGTGAAGTCCGCATATGTGATTTCGTCGTGATTACGGCGACCCCCGATTTTCACGTGGTGCATTCCCGATTCTCACGACTTATCTCCCGTAACATACGGGCATTCTCATGGTGGCGTGGACTAAAGCCGCCACGGCTTCACCAAAAGACGGTGGTGCTTGTGGTGCCCGAGGGACCTCACCCCTCTCTTGTGAAGAACCGGACATCCGTTATAAACCCGGATCGGATTTATTCACAAGCGGGATTTATTAAAATTAAAAAGCAACGATACAAACCCCGGTCATACAAAGGTTCACTTATTTATTTTACAAGTCCGCCCATAGGCCGGACACCCCAAATTGACTATTTAACATATATTACATCTCTCTCTCTCTTTCGGGGAGCTCGGATGTCGGATCCCTCATCCAGGTCGGACTCATTGTCCTCCTTGGACTCATCTGCGTCGGACTCCTCGGTTGGGGTCGGATACACCTCACGGTGACTCCACCGATCCCAAGTCATCTCCATGACTACCTGCTGGCTGGTACAATCTTGGATCGTGGAGATGATGCCGATGATGGATCTCCTCGTGTAAAAGCGGTAATTGTATATGCTTCAAGATCCTCCACCCGAGCCTGCGGCTCCTCAATAGCATCGTACCCATCATTCCTTTGGTTCCTTGTAGCTTCCGTTCTTGCTCAAGTTGAGCAATTTTCCGCCGATACTCGTGGATGGACTCGATATCCTTCTGTTCTTGCGCTGCCAGATTCTCTATCTCGGACTTCAGACTTGATGTTTTCAATTGTTGACTTGCAATGATCTTTGGTAACGAGTAGCTAGCTCGGCAGACCAACTCGGCTATCTTACGCCTTTTTGTTTATCTTCTTCCCAAACTGCGGCTCGCTAGGTCCCGCCTCGGCATCGTGGCTACGCTGGCGCCATCTGGTGACGCGGTACTCCCTTTGGTCCTGGTCATCTTACAGGCGATGCCGCTTAGTGCGTGCCATCCGTAGTAAGTAAAGATAGAGTCTATAAGATAGGGAACCTTAGAGTCAGCAAGAACAGGTTTGATTTTTACTTAGCCCAACCACTTTGTTTCGAGAATAAAATTTTAAACATGTGAATTAGATATGATGCATGATCGAACCTACGGATCGAGCAAAAACTTTTTAAACTAATATAAGCATACTTTTTAGTAATATAGGGCAAAAGAAAAACACATGATACTCCGCTTAAGACCCTCTTTTTAAATAGCACCTATCAAGACTATAAGAAAGAATTAAGACGGAGCGTAAGCAATTTGGACTAAAAACCCATTTAACTTTTGGATCCAAAGCATTTTGAAATTTTTTAAAAGGTAACAACTTGTGAGTATCTTTGTAAGTACCGCTCGATACCCTCTCGTGGGCGTAACCTTCTAAATTATATGGCCCACAAGCACCGACCTTGTCCCTAAGACCTCGACCAACCATGCTTATACACCATATAACCTAGAATGTTCCGTCGGGTGGATCCCCCGATAAACCACAATCACTCGGGATCGATACTTACGGAGACATCACAAATATTAAAACAGCTTTCATACAAAATACCGGAGTAGCGGAAGACTTACAATAACTTAATTTACAAACATTTTGTAAAACTTATACAAACAGTATTATTACAACCCGCGGAGTATCATTCTTGAACTTTATTACAAGCCACGCAACAAAAGTTGCCCCGCCCAAAAGGCCACTCAATTCACTCTTCCTCGGACACTTCTTCAACAACCGTCATGCGGCAAGGGCCGTAGCACGCTTGCCCATGCGGTTCACCCGCAACGAGGGGTTGAACAAACCCCGAGTACAAAAAGTACTCCATAAGACTTACCCGACCAAAAATTGGGGAGAAGACCGGGGAATGCTTTGGCTAATAGGAATCAAGGTGAGGCTTTAGCAAGATCAAAAGACTCTTTTGCTAAAAAAAGATTAAGCCGGTCCTTAATGTATCAATCACTCGTCAAACATATACCGAATTCAAAACTTTCCATACTCAACTTCCATTATTACTACGATGCCGGGACTCGGATCACGGCTCCCATATCGTGGAGCACACGGCGATTCGAATCGCTTTATATACCCAAATTGGGGCTTCCTAGCCACACGATGTATGCGGGATCGGACATCTTACATACATCAACTCAACACTTAGATTTCTCCATACTAGAACGGGTGTACAGTACACCACCTCACTACGGCCGCTCGGTCACTTCGGCGGTGCGCATCGTAGGATGGGTACACGCTACTATCCGTTCTAGTAACGAATAGTCCAAGTGGAGCTTACCGCCATTAGCATGCGACTAGTACTATCCAATAACCTCGTGATCCCAGGGCCAAACAACGGACGGTCCTTAACCGACACAAGTGGACGACACTACACCGGGGCACTAGCCCTTCCCGGTGCAAGTCACTCCACCGACGTCTCGAAGTTACTCATCATCATGTTCTTGTGCGTACCCCCCAACCCGGCCAAGGTGAGAGGTAGGCGACAAGCAACATCGTTTTCATAAATTCCCATCGGGGATCATTGTAATCACACCTTTGTAAACGTTTTATCAAAACCCTACACTAGTAGCAAGACTAAGCGCATACTAAGCATTTCGAAATCAAAACAGTATCCGGGATAATATATCAAGGTATGGTAAATGCATCAAGTAGGGTAACACACAACTCCTACACCTAATGCAGTATCATCACATGAAATCATAAAACTTTTCGAAATACAAGGCAGGGTTTGAATGCATCCGGGGCTTGCCTTGGGGCTCGGCGAAGTGAGGACCAGAGAACCAATCACCGAGAACCAGAACCAGTCTCCTCACAAAGAACACCTTCTTCAAGAACAGGGGGTTGGATCAACCCCTTCCTCAGTCCCAGGTAGCTACACGGCGAGAGATGCATGATTATAATGCAAGAAATGAATGATCATGTGACAAATGATGCATCAAACGTTAACCTATCTTGAGTACAACTTTCCTTCACGATAACCTCACTCTAGGAAGGTATAACTAACGTCGACGACGACGGACTAGCGACACACAATCAACATGAAATGCCGAAGGTCATTAGGGTTAATGACCTAGGGTCATCACTCAATCCCAAAATCAAGCAACCTAATGGTGATTAGAGGTGATTACTAATTTATTGACCATTTTTACAGTCGTTGAAAGCCACTAATTAACTTACTAATTGGAGAATAATCAACCCTAATTAATCAAAGAATTAACTAATTAAACATTAATTAAAAAGGGATTAATTAAGCTTAATACAAAACTTAATCAAAACTTAACCAAACTTCATAATTAAGCTCATTACCATCTAATTAGCACACAAAATAAATTTCATAATTATTGGAGTTATATTTTAATTATTAAAAATCATGGAAGTTGCATTTATTAATTAAAGGAGCAATTTTAATTATAACTAAAACTTACTGAAAATCATAAGTTAGCATTTTTCATAGACAGAGCATAATACAAGGAGCACACACATAATTTTGTTGTATTTTTATTTGCCCAAAATTAATTACAACAAAAAAAAGATGAAAAACTGTCTTGGAAATTTTAAAAAGGAAAAAGAAAAGCCTTTTCTTTTTCCCCCGCGGACCCGCATCTTGTGCGGCCCATCGCCCGCCCGGCCCGTCTCCACGCGCCCAGCGTCTTGGCGGCCCGCCAGCGGCTCTGCTTCTCCCTCTTCCCTCTCGCCGACAAGGGGGCGGGGCTTTGTCGGCGCCTTCCTCCCCTCCCTCACCGACGGGGCAACGGCGACGACGGCGGCGGCGGCTCGCCACCGGCCGGCGATCTATCATCGACGAAACCAGCTGCCCCATCACCTTCCCCTCTCCGAACCGCACCTAACGAGCACTATATACCACCATAGCCGACCACCGAGCGCGTTCACCGAGGGCACCGGCGGCTCACCGGCGCAAGAGCATCACGGTGGCCGGCTCACCGACCTCCTCCGGCGAAACCAAGCACGGCAAACGATCCAACATCACAACACGAACTCAACGTGGCTAAACGACCCCGAGCTGCTTTGATCAAGGAGTGGAGTTCACCGTGGGGTGGCGGCGATGGTTGATCTGGAAGAAGAAGAAGACGGTGCGCGAAGCAAACCGAGGGTCTCACGGCCTACTGGTGACTTAAAGTGTGCGCAGGAGCAAGGCGGAGGTGGCTGCAAGCTATGGGAGGCAAAGTGAGTGAGTGTGGTGCGCGAATTTTTCAGAAGAACCGGCGACGGCGACGGTGAGCAAGAGGAGAAAAAGTCGACGACGCCGACCGACTGCTGGTTTTTATAGGACGAGCGCCGGGGCCGGTGGACAGTGGAGAGTGATGTCACGACGCCGTTGAGGTGGTTGGCAGCGCGGGAAAGGCGGAAACGGCGAGAAGGGGCCACGGCGGCCGTCGGCCGGCCGTCCGGCATGGCACCCCCCCTGTTCATGCACCGTAGCGCCACCTATTTTTTTCCAATTTCAAAATTAATCCCAAAAATCGTACTGTTCACAAAAATCTTCCAAAATATCAATTGTGTAACTTTTCCAGCTCTACAACTTTGATTTAAGGAGTTTGGGCAGAATCAAATTAGTTTTTGAATTTGAATTCCAAATTTGAAAAGAGACAAAACTCTAACTTTGGGGATTTCAAAATTACTTTCAATTTTTGAATAAAAGATGAAAATCTCCAAAAATAAAAGTTGTTCCATATCTCAAAATCTATAACTTTCATTTAGGAAGTTTTTCATGAAACCCAATAATTTTTGAATTGTAGTTTAAAACTCAAAAGGGGACAATTTGAAATTCAAATTACTTTTGAAATTACTCCAAATTTTATTCAAAAACTTGAAAAACTTTGTATACCAAAGTTGTAGAGCTCAAAGAGATGCACAAACTGTATTTTGGAAGTTTTCCCAAATTTTGAATATTTTGAGGTGAAATTATGAAGGGGGTAAAAACACTTTGAAAATCTCCCCTTTTTTTGAAATGATTTTCAAAATGAATCTTTGGGCAAATAAATTATGATGATGTGGCACTTTTCAAACCCAACCAATAGTACACTTTCAAAGTACAAAGTTCATACTTTGAAATAATGCCATTGGTTAGCAACTTTTATTTACAAAATTAATTATGGTTAGCTTACCAAATTTGAAAGTGATATTCAAAATCCAACACTTAGCCTTCATGCTAGGGTTTGGGATTTTGAATGCCAATTTCAAACTTGATTCTCTCTTGCACCTCATTTGATTTAGAAAACTTGTTTAAGGTGAAAGTCGTGGTTAGCCAAGCACTTGCAAACATCACGGTTGATTTTAATTGATTGGTTTTATTTAAGAAATCAAACATGTGAGCGGGATTCAGATTATAAACATAAGCACATGTAATACAAAGGAGCTCAAACAACACCCTAGAATCGTAAACTCATTTTAATTGTTTGAATTAGGGTTTTCTAATCATGAATGCTCATGCAATGATGATGATGACATGGCGGGTTTTGCTTAACGTAACACCGGGGTGTTACATGGCCTGATAGGTTTACCGAGTGGTAACCACCGGTAACCGCCAAATACCTGGTCAAATTCAAATTTGAATTTAATTTTTCAAAACGGCGCAGTTCAAGCGGTTTCGACCGGGTTTACCGGCCTGTTAGGACCGGTTCTGCGTCGGTAATCCGATGATGTCAAAATTTTTCAAATGAAAAATAAAAAATATTTTTAAAAAAACTAGAAAATTTTTTAAAAATACTTCATGATTTATAGAATCCAATGATGTCAAAATTTTTCAAATTTGAGTGTGTTTAGTATATTTTTCGACCTTCATGATTTAATGGGCCTTAATGGGCCTAGGCTCTTTTTTTTCTTTTTCTTTTCTTTTCAAACTTCTAAATGTCTAAATAAATACTAAACGAACTCAAATTTGAAAAATTTTGACACCATTGAATTCTATAAATCATGAGCTATTTTTAGGAATTTTTTTAGAATTTTTTTAAAAAAATTCAAATTTTAAATTTTAAAAACCCACCGGTTTGAACCGGTCCGAACCGAACCGGTCCAAGACCGATAAGGTCGGTAACCGGCCAAACCGCCGGTTACCGAACGGTAAGGTGAACCCCGGTCTTACTCCCTTCGAAAAAATCCAATTCTCGAGCGGTTTTAATTTTGATCAAAATTATATATAAATATTACTAACATTTATAATATAAAAAATATCAATAGATTAATGATGGAATATATTTTTATAAATCATATTTAAAACATAAATATTAATACTAAGCATTGTAAATTTGGTGAAACTATAATAAATTTGATGGACATAAATCTCATAGTTATATTTTTTTAAAAGATAGAGGGAGTATGCAAGATAATATTTGTGCGTTTTGGATCCTGAAGTCAATTTTTAGCCCATGTGTTTAGGATAATTTGGATTTCCTTCTCCAAAACTTAGAGCACTAATAATTTCATATCACTTTAGCTCACTTTAGAGATTCAAGGCATAAAATTTAGCGTTACTTTTCATCCACCTATTTACTAATTGCATAAGACCAGTACAACTAATTAGCTCTATAGTCTAGAGCTATAAAGTTTAGATAAAATGATCCATACAAACCATACAACTAATTAGTAGTTAAAACATATGTTAATTATAAAATTAATTGCATAGTGAATGGGCCTGTGGTCCGGTGGTAGAATTGTCCACTTTGGGGGCGCTACCCAGCAGGTATCAAATCATGGTGCTCGCATCTTTTTTAGGTATTTTTTTACACATTATAAGTGGTAAGCGACGTTCCCGTTGTCGACGAGGCGCTGGTAATGACCTCGGGAATCTCCAGATCTGGCTCAATCCTTCGGAGGTGCTCATAGGGATAGGATTTACGTGCCGGAAATGCTCATAGGGGCAGGATTTATTGCCAAATTTGCGTACTTGTGTTTATAGGGATGAGTATACATATGTATTGCCGTATATGATTTTAGGCGTGGAAGAGTTTGTTTCGTATCCGTTTTTTTAGGAAACTTGGGACGTTGTGATTTTTTAAAATGAGGCCGTTTTTTTTTTTTTTTTACCGTGGGGCAAGGTGACAAACGATGGCGATAGGAATATTTTAGCTAAAAATATAGTCACGATCATCGTAAAGATACCTTATTATATGTACTTACTTCCTCCATCTCTAAAAGAATATCGTCGTGGAATGTGTGCCATAAGTTTAACTTGATTTATAGAAAATACATACAATATTTATATCTCTAAATAATTTTGTTAAAAAATTAGATCCAAAGATCTTTTCGATGATATTAATTATGATATTAATTGATGGTATTTATTATTTTAAAATTGCCGATATTTATTTTTTGAAAAACACGATGACATTTTTTTTTTTTAGAGACGCAGGGAGTAAGTAGCAAGTATGTTATTGTTCTGCCAGATCTAGTTCAGTTTGGACAGAGCTGCACAAGGGGGGGCAAGCAGGCTTCGCCGGTGTGCAGTGTGCACAATCGGCTCTTCGACCTCTTACTGTTACTGAACTTGGGCCTCTAATAAGGATTCATCAAATGGGCTCAAGTCGACACATTGGGCCACAATCTCGAGAGGCCCAGGGACCTCTGGTTGATTACTGTCTGGGCTGCGCGTGGTTTGCTCGCTGCAGCCTATCTGATCAAAATGGCCGATCGATTTTGGTCTGCTCGGCGTGATCCTTGTCGCGAAATGTTGTTGTCGCCTAGTTTATCTCCGAAAAGAAGAGATGGTGGCTGCTTTGCACTGACTGAATTGGGCACTGCTGGGTCGTCTGTTCCTAGTATGCCACAATGACTCAATAAGTAAGCAACCATTTCGTCACAAAAAGAAAAAGAAGAAGCAATCACGCACAACTGTCCTTCTAGGCCTTCCTCAAGTTTTCATTGTTGCCTCAGGGTTCGGGAGTTCAAGAAAACGTGGACAGCATCCCCAGTGCGGCTCTGGGGTAAACTTGGTTCTGGAATCTTGGATCCAAGCATTACTAAACAGACCCGCACTGTTACCTTGTTGCTCACGTTAACTGGCATGTCTTGATTCTAACAAGGAGATCGATAAGTGGTAGTTGCTCATTTTAACAGAGATTCACTGGACAAAAAGTTCAAAAAATTCCCTTCTAGATCTGCAAATTAGGATGCTAGTCTGTAATTGTATTTCTTTTCAGTTTCTAAGATCTCAAAATCTGCTTTCATCTGAGCAAAGTAAGAAATGAGGTACCCGTCCTTTTTGTCTCTGTATTTTCAGAAATGTTAAGAATGCATTATTTCACTTCTTTTGCAATATATTCCTCAAATCATTTGTTGATTTTGTCATGGTGAAAAAACCAATGTTTTCTTTGTTATCAGTAACGCCCACTACTGTTCTGAAATGCAACGCCTCGGGATCAGAATACTACTACTCTAAAAGCAATGGAGGCAGAAGACTGCTTTGATTTGACCTTTGAGTAGCACCAATACTGTAAGAGGCTTGCCTGTTTTGTGTAAAGCATTACTGGTAGTCTAGAAACTTATGACTGATCCTTAACATTTGTCTATTTCACAATCTGTGACTAATGGCACACAACACATCTGGTCATTTTTCTGCCTCCAAATCTCTTACTTCCTCACAAAGTTTTATTGGACACTGTCATCACCTGTGTCCTTCTATTCAGATTCAGTTGCTGGCAACTAGATCTGCACCTTGTTTGGCCATAGGTTATGCTCCTCTCCTGCAATATACTATGCTTGTACATTGTGTGTTGACTGATGTCTCCTGCAATATATATGCTTGTGTATTGTGTGCTGACTGATGTTGTTCATAATCCCATTGTCGCCATTTGAAAGTCTGTGGAACAAACAATGGCTGTGTGTTTCGACTTAAGAATTGTAAATCAGTGACACTATAGTATCAAAGCCGACACCAGACTGCATAGCTACCAGCTGGTTAGGTCATCTTGTCTTTTTAATACACAACTGAACGATACCAAAAAGTTTATTGGATACTTTAAGCTCAAGACGTCTTTTGTAGAGAATGAGGACATGTTTCCATTAATTATGTTAACTGTGCCATCACTTGCAAGTGTAGTGTTCAGTTGTGCATTACTTACTGATTTCACAGAATCCTCCTGTGTTTGGTTCTTTCAGTTCAGAACTAGATCACTGCAATGGGTGCACACCATTCTACATCATTAGATACAAGTTATGATGAACCCATTTGTTCAGCAATAGCACAAGTATTTTCACAGACATACCATCTGTATTGTACTTCTCAGATATTAAACATATTCAAGGAAAATTTGGTAACATATATTCCATATTCTGGATGTGCTTCTTTTGAAGAGGAATTTGGAGTGTGCATTAATGTGCCAGAAACATCTGAAATATTTGAATCAGGTTGGAAGATCCTTGATAAATATGATCTGGATTAAAACCTGTAGTCTCAGACTCTCAGTTTCTAACTCTCTATACGAAATTCGGCAAAGATGGGTTCTTGTGTACTTCAAAGATGTTTTTATTGCTTAAGTTTCAGCAACGCACAGACTGAATGCTTGAGAGATTCTTCAAGAAATACTTCAACAAAAGAACATCTGGAAGATCTTGCCACATCTTTTACCATGCCTATTTTCAAAATCCCCTCAAACATGTTGAAATAGGTGTCAGAAATATACGCAATATCTGTCTTTAACATCTTTGAGGAGGAATTCATCGAATCAATACAAGAATATGTTTCCAGTCTGAACAATAATGGGATGATTATTATGAAGGACACTGGAGCTTCATTCAATGTCAGCTATGACATCACTGTCAAGAGGGCTCGATGCCGTTGGATGAAAGAAGCGAAGAGATGGTTCTGTTTTGGACTAATAAGATGCGCTTAGATAGTTAGATATGCCAGGGAAGGATCAACATCAAGGGAGGTTTTCACCTTCGCATAGGAAACTCTTCAGGTTGCCTTTTCTGAAGTTCACGAGAAACAACAAATTATTAGTCGATGTACAATGTGATGAACATGGTGCTACAGTGCACAATATTTTTTCCCCCCATATAATCGCCGAGTAAAAAATAGGCCTCCGGTGCCCTGTTTGCCCGTGTTGTGCCCATTCCTGCTTCATACTATATATATGATTTAACTGACTAATTCAGTTTCTTGCCGTTTCATTTCGTTGACCTCATCTGCATCCCTATTTGTTGCTTCAATTAGCAAGGAAAACGTGAAAAACTCCAAGAGTAAAATGTTGAAGACAGCTAGAGATACGAATAATGTTTGGATAGCTACAAGTTGACGACAATATTCCAAAAAGTAAATTTTGTCTACAAATGCCTAGGCCACACATTGACTAGAAAATCAAGTAGAAAAGCTGAAATGGAACACACACAAACGTTCGAAACCAGATCATTTTGTGCCGTCCATTTAAAAACGATGAAATGTGCAGGCCGGTCCTTTAGTTATACGTATGGCTATGGCCGCGTTGCGTAGCCCTTTTGAAGCAATTTGTCCACTGCCAATGAACACAAGAAAGAGCAAAACTATCAGGCAGGGACATGTGGAGCACACACAAAGTAATGAAGACTCATCCAACGTCCTAGCTGTCAAAGACGTGGCAATTGGCCAACTGCATATCGGCCCACAATATACTATTGTACCTTGTAGAAAACCAGACGACGACAGCCAAAGCATGACATGATTCCAGACTCCCTCGCGTTTTGTTTGAAGAAAAAAGAGGAAAGATTCCTCATCCCAACGAGGATGTGTGTGGGTGTGTGTCAAGTTGAGGTGTCAGGTGTGTGGGTGTTTGCGGGGCCAAAGAGGTGCTTTCGAGCAGCAAAGGGTGCTTCATGCGCTGCTAAAGCCTGAAAAGCAGAATTATTCTGATGCATGCAGCAGCACCGCACCCAAGACAGGAGGGGAATCTGGTGGAACAGGGGACTGGAATCAAAATTCAATTTGCAACGAGGCAAAGTTGCTTACGGCGTCTCAATTCTCAAAGGTACATGTAACAGTACATTGGATAGAGAGATCAATCAAAATGACAAAATTTGATATATTATTCATTCATAAGACATCAATAACCAATGACAATCAGAACACCATATGTATATGCTAGTAGCCTCATCAGGCATCTCATTAAAATTGAATAGACCGAACATATGTGTCCAAAATCACAAGTGAGAAGCATAGGTAGCAATAGATATTACAGTCTTGACGAATAGAAGAAAGCGGTGGCCGATAGGCCGGCAGAAAACTTTGTTCATGCTAATGAAGAAACAGCAACAAAAAGAGAAAGAAACAGGGCAGGAGGCTGGTGACAATGGCTCCTCTCTCGGCTTGCACTTCTTGGGCCCAAAGAATTAGAAGCATTTCCTGTGGACGATGGATGGGCCGGACTCGTCGTACTCAGCCTTGGCAATCCACATCTGCAGTTGAAAATGCAAGCAAAAATGTAAGCAGATGGATCACAAGCTTGACGAAAATGGAATGCAGTGTCTTGCAGCTACGTTTATTTACCTGCTGGAAGGTGCTGAGGGATGCCAAGATGGACCCTCCAATCCAGACACTGTACTTCCTTTCTGGAGGAGCAACCACCTTGATCTTCATGCTGCTAGGAGCCAAGGCAGTGATTTCCTTGCTCATCCTGTCAGCAATTCCAGGGAACATAGTGGTACCACCAGAGAGGACGATGTTGCCATATAGATCCTTCCTAATATCCACGTCGCACTTCATGATGGAGTTGTAGGTGGTCTCGTGGATACCAGCAGCTTCCATCCCAATGAAGGATGGCTGGAAGAGGACCTCAGGGCAGCGGAAGCGCTCAGCGCCAATGGTGATCACCTGTCCATCAGGAAGCTCGTAGCTCTTCTCCACAGAAGAGCTGGTCTTGGCAGTCTCCATCTCCTGGTCGTAGTCCAGGGCAATGTAGGCGAGCTTCTCCTTCATGTCCCTGACAATTTCCCGCTCAGCAGTGGTGGTGAAGGAGTAGCCGCGCTCAGTCAGGATCTTCATGAGGTAGTCGGTGAGGTCACGGCCAGCCAGGTCGAGACGAAGGATGGCGTGGGGGAGGGCGTATCCCTCGTAGATGGGGACAGTGTGGCTGACACCATCTCCCGAGTCGAGCACGATACCTAAGAGGCAAGAGATTTCAGAGATTACAAATCAGATTTGAATGAAAATGGCTAAGATCCAAAAGGCTACAGTGCAGCAGAGAATGGAATCGAATCGAATCAGCTCACCTGTGGTGCGACCACTGGCGTACAGCGAGAGGACGGCCTGGATGGCGACGTACATGGCGGGGGTGTTGAAGGTCTCGAACATGATCTGGGTCATCTTCTCACGGTTAGCCTTGGGGTTCAGGGGCGCCTCGGTGAGGAGGACGGGGTGCTCCTCGGGAGCCACACGGAGCTCGTTGTAGAAGGTGTGATGCCAGATCTTCTCCATGTCGTCCCAGTTGCTGACGATTCCGTGCTCGATGGGGTACTTGAGGGTCAGGATACCCCTCTTGGACTGCGCCTCGTCACCGACGTAGGCGTCCTTCTGCCCCATCCCGACCATGACACCGGTGTGGCGCGGGCGCCCCACGATGCTGGGGAAGACGGCCCTCGGGGCGTCGT
This sequence comes from Chrysopogon serrulatus, assembly GCA_015844335.1. Lineage (NCBI taxonomy): Eukaryota > Viridiplantae > Streptophyta > Magnoliopsida > Poales > Poaceae > Chrysopogon > Chrysopogon serrulatus. The sequence goes on along the minus strand of JADLZL010000002.1, from coordinate 61,666 downwards.
CGCCAGCGAACCCAGCCTGCAACAAGTTGATAGATGTTAGGACCCCAGCAGTCACATTCTGGAGAATCATCAGGGATCAATCAAATCGGCATCTTACCTTGACCATACCGGTTCCATTGTCGCAGACGAGGGGCTGGATATCCTCGGCGTCCGCCATTTTCTACCTACAGCAAAGCTCGGCCGATGCCACATTTGTTAAACAAGCAGAAATTAAGGAGGCAAATATTTGTTGCAAATTGGACACCGATAGAGATGACTTGGTTCCACGAGTCTCCCTACAGAATCAGTTCTAGAACAAAAGGCATCAAGTGAAGCTATTCTCTGTTCCTACTTTTCTCCTAACATCCTAGGACAGAAGAAAAGGCTCCCTAAAATTAGCAATTATAAACGAGCAAAAGCATGGCATTGCAGATCGGGCCATTTCGTTAATGAAAGGCCCGCGCCGACTCCAGATCACGCGCGCGAGCACGCAGATCTGCGGCATTTCAGAGAAACACGCGCCCCAATTCCCGAGAGATCCGACCGGATCCGCGGCAGGAGCGCGCAAATGCGAGATCGGATCGGCCTGGCACGCCCCGAGCGAGCAATGCCAGGCGGATCTGGGCGAGCCGTACCGCGCGCCCCCACGCCACGCGCTGGCCGAGGGAGGGAAGGGAGGCAGGGAGGGGACGGACGCTAGCGACACTGCGGAGAGGGCGGACGGAGGAGAGACGGTTACCGGAGTAGCGGGAGATCCGCGGCGAGGGAAGGGGCGGTGCGGTGAGCTCAGGCGGGGAGGAGAGAATGGGGGAGAGGAGGGAGAGAGAGGTGGTGGTGATGGTGCGGTAGGGTTGGGAGGGGTGGTTTATAAAGGGGGTGGCGCTGGCGCTGCGCGAGAGGAGGAGCGCGCTCGGCGCCCCGCGCTGGGAACCGTGGCCCCACGCCCTTCCACCTCACGACCCGGTGCGGGAGGAGGAAACAGTGGCCTCCCACTCGTGGGCTCGCGGGCGGACGGACGGCCAGCCCCGACGTGCCGTACGTGCGGACAACAAAAACTCGCGCCGCGGCCGCGCCCACGGCACGGCAGATGGCTTCGGTTCCTTTCCTTCAGCCGGGTTCGTTCGCGTGGGTGGGTGGATTGGATGTGGGCCGGCCCGTGTCAGGACTGACACGGACATAAATTGGCCCAGCGCTCGTGTTAAACTTGGCACTTTCGAATTTCGAATTTGCTCAGTAAAAACTTCCAAAATTTGAATGGATGTCGCGCTATCTACCACCAAAGTGCTATATTTTGAAAATCTTACGCTGTGCTTTCAGGCGCGCACGGCTTGTCGATTTCTGCTAGTCGTAACAGTTTTTTTTGTTGATATATTTTGTAATTTTGCTTTGTTTTTTTTTCTCGAAAACGCAAAAGACTTGCGTTTCTTTTTCATTAAGAAGAAGAATGCAGAATGCAATGCAATACAACGGGACCGGGGTGGAAACAAGATTTAAAACACGCTCTGCCACCTCCTGGTCAAACGAACACGAAAGGGAAAAGAAAGGAGGCCACCTCCTCCGGCCCAACAAACAACTGCGGGGAGCGGAGCTCACGCCAAGACACTACCCCAAAGAATCGAGCTCGCCGACGGCGACTAAACACAAGGAGCACCGGGGCGGCAGACGAGATGGGAGTCCAAGGCGGCCTCATCGGAGCCTTCAAGAAGGGAATGACGTCCCTCGGGCATCAACTCGAGAGGTGCCCCCCGAAACCTTCGTTCCAGAGCCCGCCATTCGCGGCAGAGACGCCTTCATGAAGGAAATGACGGGAACGCCATCGTCGCCGCCCCCCATGCGATCCCGAGGAGAAATTGTTTTCACCATCGCCGACGTCCGAGCGGTCACCGCCCGGAAGAGAGGCGCGGTAGTTGTCGCCGGTAGTTGGGCAGCGCACAAGGGCAGCCCCGGTCATCCACCCACCACCCGGCGGGATTACGGGCCCGTAGAAGGGAATTGGCGCGCGCGCTGGGTCTGCCCGGCCGCCCAGCCCTAATGCACGGCGGGGGGAGGGGCGCACGGCGAAACAGCCTGTCCGCGAACCAGCAAGGAGTGGAGGAGAGAGCGCGCCCCGGCCCACCCACGACGACCGCCCTGACGCACCGGAGTTTGGGCCGGCTGCCTCCCGCCGCTCAACTCCCGGCCGAGCCCACTCGAGGCCAGGGGTGCGGCGGGGCGAAAGGTGCGCCGGGGCTGCCATTGTTAGTGGCCGTCTTGGCGCGGTCGTGGTCCGGACAGCTGCGGCCGCGGCGGCGCGGGGGAGTCACTAGGTGGCCGGCCGCCGGGCCAAGGGCCCCTGTGCTCAACCCCGCCACCGCACAAATAAGCAGCGGATCGCGACACGCCGGGCGAACCCCCGCCGCCAGCCGACTGGGGGAGACGGGCGCGCTTCGCGCGAGGGCCGCCCCGCCGCCAAGAACCGCCCCACTCGCGACGGAGTTGTGGTTGGAGGCATCCCCGCCGCAACGACCCTAGCCGAGGCCCCTACCTCAAGGCCGGGGTGCAGCGGGCGAGGGGCGCAGCGAGGCAGGTGGCACCGACGACGGCTCAGCACCCACCGCCCCCCCCCACCAAGACGAGGGCGGGGGACCGCCGTCCAGAACATCCCGCGCGGCCGGCGGGCATCGCTGGAAGGACGGAGGGAGGCGAGAGGAAGCGAGGAAGCGAAGGAAGGGTTGGGGGAGCGACATCCGAACCGCCCCTGGCCGAAGCGGGCACAGCCCGCCACCTCGACCCGCCTAAGATGAGCGTTGGGGGGCAAGTGGAGGTGGCTGTGGATCGCAAGACCAAGCCGCCGACCCGCCTCGCTCTCTCGCGCTCCCGCCCGACGTCGTAGAAGGAAGGGAGGGGGTGCCGCCGCTGCCCGGCCGCCGGCCCTCGATCGACCGCCATGGACGGCGCCATGGACGGGGTCAGGGAGGGGGCCGGGAGGCCCAAGTCGCGCGCCAGCCCCGCACGCGCCCAGCGCCGCATCGCGCCGGAGGGGCGACCTGCCGCCGGCCACCGGCCGGGTGGGGTGGGCACCCACGGGAGGGGGGGCGACGGACCGCCGCCTGCCAGGCTCTTCCTGGGCAGTGCCTGGGCCGTTAAAAGCCACCGCTGGTGCCGCCGCCTCGGGTAGCCGCCGCCGCCAGAACCCTAGGGCCCCGCCCTAGGCCGCCGCCGGCCGGCCCGGGCCACCAAAGCTGCTGGGGGGCGGATCCGGCGGTCCCTGGCCGGATCCGAGAGGTTGGCCGACTGCCCCCGCCGGCCGGTGGCCGTCAAGCGCTGCCGCGGATGAGAAGGGGAGGGGGGGGAAGGAGAGGAGGGGAAGGCGCCCGCTGCGGGCCGTTTTAACCCGCCGGGGGAGGGGCCGCCACCGCTTGCCGGAGGCGCGGCGGCGGCGGCGGGGGCGGCGCGGCGGGGAGCCCTCCGGGGCGGCGGGTGCTCGCCCGAAGTCGCCCGCCGACGGAGACGACGCGGGGGTCTCGGTCTTTTTCCGTATCCAATGTAGGTCCTAATTTTGCTTTGTCATTTCGACAATGAGCATCATCGTACGTACTATACAGTTACTAAGATCGAAATGTCCATTTTAGCCCCTTTCTTGAATCTTGATGAGTACATGTACTAGTTCATAGTTCCACAGCTTCGTGTGTCCACAGGCCACACGGCCATTCTCTCGCACGCTGATTCTAGCTTCTTTTACAGCTGTTTTGGCAGGCTTCACAGCCTATTGGCTTTTTAAGTTTGGTCAAATATATACTTTCTTCGTCCCTAAAGAAAGAGTCGCTTTAAAAGACATGTGTTGGTTAAACTTTCTTAATTTTAAGTTGGTTTATAGAAAACATGTGCAATATTTGTATCTCCATATAAATTTAGTATGAGTATAAATTTATTATGAAAGTATATTTAAAGATCTATACAAAGATACTAAGGGCTTATTTGGTTCCTTGTGAGGAGGGGTTACTGACTATTTAGTAGCTCCAAATAGTCTCAAAACAATCAAACACAGGGCTACTGACTATTTAGTAGATAGAAAAATAGCCCCTTGAAAGTGGCTTCTTGGGGCTAAAGATCTAAATTACAGCTCATGCTCTTCTGTCTTTAGCTATATTAATGATTAGTATCTTGAACCAAACATAGTTAATTGACTACTAAATAGTCTCTATTGTGCCACTACTAAATAGCTCCTCTAACCAAATATGGCCTAGTTATGTACCATAAATACTAAAATTTTGTTATATATATTTAGTCAATGTTAAATATTATTGACTTATTAGAAAACAAGAATGACTTTTTAGGGATAAAGGGGTACATACAAATATTAAGATTCATGATATATAGGAAGTATCATCGTATAGATCGTGGAATATACTTTTATAACAAACTTATCTAGACATATCGATATTAATATTTTTTTCCTGTATAGTGAATCAAACTTACAAGACTTTTGACCCAATGAATAACGTAAAAATTGTTTATTCTGGGATAGAGGAATAGCTGGCTATATTTTAGTAAAAGTAAATTTATGAATGTGTGCTTGTCGTAGTTATCATTTGGATTCTAACTAGAAGGATATGAACTACTTTTAAAACTAACTGCATAAACAGGACCTTCACAGTTAATAACTTAGTCGAAGAAACCTCCATAGTTAATAACTTAGTCTAAAATTCGCTCCAACTAGAATTCGAAATTCGCTCCAACTAGAATTCGAACTCGGGACCTAAAAGATGCCGCTGGAATGACTAGACCAACTGATCTAGCACCCTTTGGCATAAATAGTAACTATTTGGTTAGACAAATATATTAATCTTAATAATTAGCTCATATGGTGTATACTAAATGTGTGATGATCCTAGTATAATTAGGATAAATAGATTCATCCCACCAATTAGTCACAGTTTATGTATTGTTTTAAAATTATTAGTTTTAAAATTAGTTCATATTTGTTCCTTCTCATAAATACTTAATCTGTTCAAAATTATAAGATATTTGACCTTTTAGCCCCAAGTTTAACCACTCGCCTCATTTGAAAATTTATATAAAATATTGTTTCTTTTGTTATGGCTTACTTTATTAATAAATGTTCTTCAAGAATGACATAAATTTGTACTAAATTTTTAATAAGACGAGTGATCCAACTTAGAGCAAAAAGGTCTTGTAATTTGGAATGGAGAGAGTAACATCTAAACACAGTGCTAATTTGCTAATTTTTAGTATAATCTGTTTTGATCTCTTTTTTTAGTGCTCCACTCCATATATGTGACTGGCCGAATTTAAAAAATGGGAAGAATTGACGGAAGACTGACGACTGACCAATGAAACGCAGACGGTCCTGGCTCCCCGGTGTGGCGCTGTCGCACTCCCACCAAACCCGAGAGAAGCTTGATCGGCCCCCGAACAGGACAGCGTTGATTCCTGCATCCCCTCTTCCTTCCACTCGGGCGGTCCGGCCAACCCGAAGCCGCCCTGTCTCTCCTCGCTCCACTCCAATGGCCTGCGCCGCACGCCTCGTAGCCAAGATCCACCCCGCAGCGACGCCGCGGGCCGAGACGCGCCGCCTCTCCAGCCTCCGCGTAGGTAAGCGAGTTGGCGGTACGTTGCATTTATTGCTTTGTTATTCCGCGCCGTCGGGCAGTATCTTGATCGTGCTCCCTCGATCGTGACGAATCCGAGATCTATCTAGGAGAAACGAATGGCCTTCGTTGTGGGCGCCGGCCGCCGGCCGCCGGCGAAGCCCCGTTTACTTAGTCAAGCTACTTGGCTGGTTGGTTGGCTGTCTCTTTCTGTCTCACCTCATCACCTGCCCCATCAGTGACCTCCTTGTTTTTTTTTCTTTTTATATAATCTTGGCAATGGTAACTTGGGTCTTAGAATTTGGTAGTGCTGAAACGAGATTCTGCTTGAATCTTTTCCTGTTCTGTGTTCTCTGATCAATTATTGGAATGGTCAAAGAGATCCGTGTAAATTCTTTTAGCAAGCTTTTTTTTTTTTGCGACAAATTCTTTTAGTAAGCTGTGATAGGTTAGCATCACTTGAAACTATTATCCTAACGATTGCCATTAAGACAACAAGGGAAAAAAAACAGAATTCACAGAATTACTTTAATTTGACATGTTTGTTTAATTATAATAGATATTTTAACTGATCGGCAGGAGCACTCAGTGGATCCACAACCGTTAAACAGCAAAAGTTTGTTGCCAAATCTGCTATCTCGGCTGTGGAAGGTGGTGATGCATTTGTTGGCGTAAAGAAAAATTCTAGACCTATCATAGTCATAGACAACTACGATAGCTTCACATATAATTTATGCCAGGTAAAAGCAATATTCTGTTGCATTACTGATGGAGAAACTTTTCCGTGCGTTATGGTAACTTCTAAAGGAATTTACATTGGTTGTGTGATGGCATGGCATGATTAGTGTGGAGGAGTGAGTCTTTCCAGTTTCCGCAGTTTTTTCAGTACATTCTATCTTTGGATATTTAATTGGACAAACTTTGGCATCGCCTAGTTAAGTCTCTGGTGAATGAAGCCAGCATAAGCAATCAAAACATAGTTATGAATTTTCTTAGAAACATCAGGGATTAAGAACTTAGTACTAATAAGAACTTAGTACTAATAATGTAACTTCAAAACTACTCTCATATCTTGCTATAAGAGGACCAATATGGACGCCCAATGGAAAATATGAACAAATTTGCATGCTTGAAAGAAAGAAGATCTCACAGATATAATCTCTCTTATATGGATTGTACTGATTACTGAAGTTCCCTAACATTTGTCTATATGCAGTACATGGGAGAGGTTGGAGCTAAATTTGAGGTTTATCGCAATGATGAGATCACTGTGGAAGAAATTAAGAAGTTGGTAACCGTTCCTTCCTATATAAAGTTCCACAGGTTGACATGTTGAATTTTCTTGGTAATATGACCTGCAATGTGTTGCTTGCTCTACAGGATTTGTCCTAGAGGAATACTTATCTCCCCAGGCCCTGGTCAGCATTTTTCTGTACTAATTCCATTCCTTAATGCTAACAAATGAGATGCTACTGAACATAGTCTTAAACCTACTGTATTTTTTTCTGGCATGCCTATATTTTTTTAAAAAAAAATGAATGACAGGCACTCCTCAAGATTCAGGAATATCCTTGCAAACAGTTACAGAGCTTGGGCCCTCTATACCGTTGTTTGGGGTTTGCATGGGTTTACAATGCATTGGAGAGGCTTTTGGAGGTTTGTATATGCACAAGTTCTTCATTTTAGTATCTTTAGACTTCGAACCTGTCTTATTTTCTTGTTTTATGTTTGTAGGGAAGGTTGTCCGGTCCCCTTATGGCGTTGTGCATGGAAAGGGCTCCCTTGTTCATTATGATGAGAAGCTTGATAGAACTCTGTTTTCTGATCTTCCAAAGTAAGATCCTTTATTAAAGTCTTCCCTTCCATTGGGTTCAATCGGCATACAACTTACCATCTTGTGTTTGGTCACCCTTTTATTCCCTAGAAAAGTTAACTAAAAGTAATTAATCCATACCAGTTTACAATGTAACTAGCCTACTAATTAGGGCTATAGGCAATAAGCTCAAAACAGTCACGCTTATAAGTGCAAAATGCGAAATGACTTAGGAGCATAAAAGTTTGGTTTAGTGCAAATGTGGAGTGTGTGTTTTAATTAAAAAAGGTATTTCACTATGGCACAATCAGCATGGCAATCCAACAAAAATTATATTGGCAATCTAGAACTTGGGTTCACTAAATCAGAATGAAGTCTTTGCTGAGAGTTGTGTTATTGGACCGGTCATCCTGAAGCTTCCTTTTTTGTGCCATGACAGGGGCAGACTTGCTTCTTATTGTTCCATTATTAGCTTTGCCACATTGTTGAACCATCTTTGTTTGCTTAGTTAGCTTTTATTAATGTGCAACCTAGACGTTACAGATAGGTAACGAAAGCTAGTTTGTTTTGGTCTGTATTTGGAGCATCAATTTAGGTTACTGCAAATTTAGACTTTTCTTGTTAGTATTACCATTATTTTCAAGAGGTGACTGTGAACGGTAATTTTGTAATTTTGAAGCTCAATATTTAGCATCGGTTACATACAAAAATCACAGCAGGATGCCAACATTTTTGACAATGAGTTTGGTCATCTCATTCCATGTGAATATGCTAGTCATTAATGTTTAGAAGGGAAGGAATGCATGCACATGACTGCTGTTTAACCTGGGCTGGAGAATCTCACTTCAGTTACAATAGGCTAAAGATTCATTTCAAGACTCTTCTTTGCAGTAGTAGGTATAGGTATTCAATGCAAAGCACGTTCCTTATGCAAAAAAAACTCTGATCACTTTGTACTGTAGCCCGTTCCAGGCCGGAAGGTATCACAGCCTTGTAATCGAGAAGGATAGTTTCCCGCATGATACCCTGGAAATTGTTGCATGGACAGATGATGGGTTGATCATGGCTGCTCGCCACAGGATATACAAACATATTCAGGTTTGCTCACATGTCTTTTTTTTATCTAACAACATAATGTGAAACATCATTTCAAATCATGTAATATGGAAATTTGCTACTGTGTTTATAAGTTGCTTGCCTTCTTGCCTTGTGATTTTTTACTTTCACAGAAAGACCAAAAATGGTGCATAACCCTTTTGAAGCATGTCATCATACTGCTTTGTGATTGTTAACTTTCACTCATTATATTATTTACCTGTTCATCAACACAAGTTGTCTTCTTCCAGGCTCACCTCTGGATCATTCACCAGCACAATGCATAACTAAATAACCATGGGAAGCAGATTAGATTTTTCATTTGAATTCTGACTTGTATACTTGGTTAGGTTTGCATAGGCTGCTTGAATTTGGCTGTTGACTTGTTGATGAGACTCAGTCCCGACTTTACTGCATAGGATCACGAAAAAAAAAAAAGCTAGCTGGTGGTTTACACTTTAAACCCAATGTTGGATGATTGGCTAGGATGTTCTTGGGTAGGTTTGCATAGGCTGCTTGAATTTGGCTAGCTGGAAACCAGTGCAAAACTATACTTTCTGTTCGTGTTTTCAGTACACAGTAGTGCCTCCATCTATCAGCATTCTGCTAGTGAATGTGTACTTGTTACACCATTCCTACTGTCATACTGTGTACTGTGGTAAGCTGCAGTCCTTTTCCAAATCAAATCGGACTGTTTCTTTTCCTACTTCAATGTTTATAAATATAGAAAACAAAAACAAGCAATCTTTTTTCAAGTGTTGCTGTTGTCCATTTTGAATCTACATCCATGAACGTTCTTATTATGCAGGGCGTGCAGTTCCATCCGGAGAGCATCATAACTACCGAAGGGAGACTCATGGTCAACAATTTTATCAAGATTATTGAAGTATACGAAGCTTTGAATTGCTCTCCATAATTTATCTCGTTGGAAGCAGCAGCAGCAACAGACGCCATGCGTGGTGACATGTAAGATGTAAGATCATGTAAGTCTGTAACTACATAGCTCGAACATGTAAAGTCAGCTGTACATGATCAGATGTCACAACACTCCAAAGTCAAACTACTGTACATGTTCGCATGTGGCATGTCAGGTTCAGATAGAATCATTGAGACCACTATACTTTGTTCATTTGACATATACTACTTGTTCATTTGGCATCTAATTCCTAGCGAACAAAATGAACTAGCAATTCGGTGCAGTTCAAAGCAGTGTTTGGATCAACACCAAAAAGAATATATATTTGGAAAAAAAAAACGAAACTTCACCCCTATTCACGTATCAAATGCACGTGAGAATTATGTACTAATGGCCGTGCTCCCAAAACGACGAAAGAACTCAAATCATCAAATATTGGCAATCTGCAACGAGATAATAGCTTCGCTAAAGAATTGGCTAGGAGAGCCTAGAATTCCTCTTACAATTTGCAGAGGGGATAATCAGAAAATACAACACTACGCTCCCCGGGCAGCACAGATGTTACTAGAACCTAACGGCTAAATTTCAGGCTAATGATATTTGGTCTTTACAATACTGTGATGCCATAAAACTGGGCAAATCATTGATAACATCGTATACAGTCTAACATCACTGTACAAGTGTCTTTCTGAGGCCCATAGACATTCAGACCAGATACGTAAACCATGAAACCTTCTTCACTTAGGATGACCATCTTAGTTGGTCACGAAATGGTACCTGGAATCCACAAAGCTCTCAACTTCCCAGAGGAACGATCCGAAAGTAACAGCCTCCAGGATTAGCCTTCTCAGCCCAGCAAAGCTTATCCTAATATGCTCATCCTTAGAAGAATCAACTGTGCCTTCAGGTGTGATTACAATCTCTGGTTTCCCAAATAGCGCTTCTGTGTGCTTCTCAATGATGCCAAAGGCCTCCTTTGATCTGACTGTTGCATACCTCTGAAGCGTATCTGAATCAAATGACATGACATACAACCTAAGGCGGCAAGGCTTGATAGATTGGCTAGGCCCTCCTGCGTTGAAGTCCGGTGCAGTCCACGAGCCCATCTCTGGATGAGAGCTAGAAGCCTGAGCTGAAGGCATCGAATCAGTCGTCATAACTTGATTCAAAGCACTATCTTCCTCTTCTGATCCCCAAGGGAGGCTCTTCATTGTCTTCTCGAGCTGAAACCTCTGGTCAACTCTCTTCAGGAAATAACCATACATCACAGATGCAGCATAGACCTGGCCAACTCGGAGCTTACTTATGGCTGCAATAGTGGCATCAGCTTGACGCTGCCCCAGAATGAGAGCAAGGTGATTCTCGATCATTTCATAGGCCTCGGGCGAGTGCAAACGTTGAAGCTTTTCTTCCACAGTTTCTGCCCACTGATCAACTCTTCCAGAAGAATCGATAGAGTGTGAGAGTGCTGGAACCAAAGAAACACCAGCTTCAACAAACTTCTGAACAACCAAAGCATAGAGTATCTCCTCCAAAGCCCTTCTCCGTTCCTTCTCCTTTACTTCAGCAATCCGCCTATTTCAAGAAAACAAGGGAAATTAGCCGAGATTTCTCCAACAGTCCAAGTCACAGGAAACAATTAGTTCACTGTTAGAAGTAAAAAAGATTGAACTTTCACATGAACTTTGAATATTCCCCATTTTATAGGAAGCTACAGTATGACTCACCAAACAATTCTAAATCATAATTATCAATTGCTCATATATGAACTACAGTCACCCTATCTCAATCAAAAAGGCTAGAATAGTTTGTCCTTTTCCTCTCTACGGATTGTACGATTGACGATCAGTTCCTATATGATATGGCCATCTCCATCTCCCTCAAACAACTCTGCAGATTTATTCTAATCCTACACAGTGTTTTAAGGATGTAAACAGGCATCCATAAAATACGCAAGTTAATCTGGCTGGATGCAGCATGACAGCTAGCCTTGATAGCTTGACAGTTGTACAATTCCTATGTGATAGGCTGTTATGCTCGGTCTCACAATTGGATAACTCAGAACAAAACATCTTTACCAAATGCTACCTTCTTATCCTAGATGTGCCCTACGAGTAGTAAGCAACAAGGAAACAAACTCACTGAATAAAAACCACAATTACCTACCTGTACAGCACGAGGTCGCCACCTGTCGGAGCAAGCTTGTCGCCAGCATCGCTCTCCTTGCCCTTCTCCTTCGCGGCCTCGCGGTCGGTCTGGAGCTGCTCGAGCTGCTGCTCGGCGGCGGCAGGCAGCAGGTGCGGGTGCGTGTGCAGGATTTGCGAGAGTAGCTGCCCCGCTGGAGACTCCATCCTGAGTGGCGCGATCGACGAGGACGGTGGCGTTGACTCCGAGGGGGACCAGGAGGCCCTGACCACACTGCTTCGCCTCCTACTCCTGGAGGTGAGCTGCTGCTGCCGCCCGAGACCCTGCACATAGCATCCAGCAGCCATCAGGCAACCACTCAATTTCCGTGCTCAGACGAATTATACCGAGAAACCGACTCTTGCGAAGATACAAAATGAACAGGCTGCTCCTACCTTGATGGAGCCGAAGGCGAAGCTGCGCCTCCGGTCAAAGGGGAGCGAGCTGGCGCCTGGGGCCGCGGCCCGCCACGAGGGGCCGGCGGCGGCGGCGGTGGGCGACCTGAGCGCCGCGGCTACTGCTGCCGCCTCCATGCGCCCGCCGGTTGGAAGCTTGGACTGCGCGAATCTGGGCTGAGCCCCTGCGAGCTCGAGGGTTTGGGGACGCGGAATTGGGGATCTTCTGCGGTGGTGGTGGTTGGCTGGAGAATGGAGAACGGGAATTCGTTGCGGCGAGGAGAGGTTTTGGTTGGGGCCCAGTTATATAGGGCGACGCCGTCCCAGTCGCCGTGGGCTCGCTGGGTGGGGGTCAGACCACGCGGACGGAAAGGAAATAGCAGTCGCCGTGTTCTTCTCCTCGCGTGTTAGAGGATTTTTTATATATTTTAATTCTTTTTTAATTAATATTCGAAAAATAACCGCACCCAAAAAATATTTGCACGACATATGGCCGCGCCAACGTCCGCGGCGCGACCAAACAACGTTGTCGTGCCACATGCATTGGCGCGGCAAGATATTTAAGACTTTGGACGTCGTTTCCGACGTGGAAAAAACTGTCGCGCCACACGACGGGCTGCTGAGAGAAGATGCTTGTCGCGCCAAACGAACGGCGCGACAAGATCAATTTTCAAAAAATCATAACTCTTCAATACTACGTCGGATGGAGATGATTTTTATATGAAAATTGTAGCTCTCGACGAGATCTACAACTTTCTAGTTTTGAGTTTTTTCATTTGAAGCCGTTAAGATACTCAAAAAAATTATATAAAGTTTCAGCACCAAAAATAATCGCGTATTAGCGCTTGATTTTCAAAAACCATAACTCTTCAATACTATGTCGGATGGAGATGGTTTTATATGAAAATTGTAGCTCTCGACGAGATCTACAATTTTCTTGTTTTGAGGTTTTTCATTTGAAGCCGTTAAGATGCTCAAAAAATTATATAAAGTTTCAGCACCAAAATAATCGCGTATTAGCGGTTGTCGCGTCATACAAGTTGATGGAGTGTTTGTATTCCAGTGGTCCATGGATCGTATTAGTATATGTTTTTTCTGGCTTAATGTTTACATGTAATGTCTCTGTTTGCTTGTGATAAAGTTGCGGCTTTTGCTAAGCTACACACTAGCATCGTGCATATCCACGGCCACAGCAGATTGTTCGAACACCTTGATTATTCGTGCTAAAAGAAAGAAACTCACAATGCCCTGGAAGTAACTAGAAGGAAACTCACAATGTTCTCGAAGTAACTAGAAGGTGGTCACGATTTATTTTTTCTGAGACAGCGATTGGAAACTTGATTACTAATTTCTTATGTTGGCAGCATTTGCCTGACGTCTCGCCCGTGGCCGGCCCTGAACCCAGGATTCTTTCATGTGAATGTGAACTCCACACGCTTTGCAGCTGCTGGACGATTCCATTCCTGAGGCACACGGCACACTCAATGCTAAAAAGCGAAAGATAAGTTTTGATGTGTGATTACTGACTAGCTAGCATCCTCTTCACAAGGCACAAAATCGTATGATGACACTGATGCCTTGATTCTCTTCGTTTTTCAGGCTCAACAACCCAAGAGATTATTGGTGAGTGCACTGGATGTCATGACTGATCGAATAGTCGGATTAGTTTTTTTTGTAGTAGTACTATAATATGATATATATTCTGTGCGAGAAGGACATGTTTAGGGTGCTATTGACGTTGATATATGGCCAGGTCACTCTGAAATGAACCTGGACGCCGGCGCCCGGCATACAGATCTTTTTAATTTCCGGCTGCAAACACGTCGGCAGAGACGCATCCACGGGTCCACGTAGCCTCCACTCCAGAGGGGCCTCCGGCTCTCCCCGTGGACAAGGACAGCCTTCCGATCCTCTCGTGAGGACTCGTGACCCGGCAGCTCCACAGCCTCGCGATCCATCCCCAGCTCAACTCACCGTCGCCACAAGGCCCTGCGTCTCTGCGCCAGAAACCGACGAGATCACCAGCGGAAAGAAAAGATCTTGCCTTCCCGTTTCGTTACCTGCGTTTGTCCTGTGGCGCTGTGCGCGTGCGGAGATCGCGGAGACAGACGTGGGCTCGTTCAGTGCGCTCGGGCACGGCACGGCACGGGTAGAGGGTGTGGAGAAGCGAAGCGCCCAAGTTGATCTGGCGGTCGGGTCCGATCAGGTAGGCGCGATCCGCTGAGGTCGACGACGGGCAGACACGGCACCGTGGACGTGCGCCCACCGCCAGAAAATTTTGGCTGTTTCCCTTCAATTATCATCAGGGGCTCAAGGTTATCTGAATCTCACTGGACCTAGTTATCTAAGAGTCTATTTGGATCCAATGAACTAACTAGTTTAAATAGTTGAATTTTGTGAACTAGTGAACTAGTTGAGTTTTGATTAGTCATTAATTCATCCACTAGTTCATCTGTTTGGATCCTTAAAACTAATTGTTAGTCAACTAGTTACTAGTTTATAGGATCCAAATAGATCCTAAACGGCTCTCTCGATCGTAATTAGCCTATTATAGGCTTTGCAATGGGCCTATAAGCTGGCCCATGGTAGTTTTTCGTTCGTCATGGACTCATGGCTCCTTTTTTCTATCCATGATTCTATTTGTGGGGCCAGTAAGACTTTCGCTTTCTATAATTCACTTGCAATCCCTCAAAAAGAAAAAAAAGACTGTAGCAAGCCCCTGAAGATTTTATTATTATCGTGCTGTCTAAATACTCCAAACAAAGAAATAGCAGTATCTCCATGAGGAAAGGTTCTTCAAGGTACTGATGGCGGCAACTTACAGTTGCAGGGTTTGCACATTTTGGAATAATGGAAGGGCATACACCCAATAGTGTAGTCTTACCAATGCCATCCTAACTATATCATAACAATGGAAATGCATTGAGCCAATTACATCAGCTTATATCGCCCATTAGCTGATTATAATACATCATAAATCCCAACGCAATTACACAGCAAAAATACTACTCTCAGGCAGTCAGGTTCTCCTTCCAGTCGTGCACTGCACCAGCGAGCATGCCTGCCTCCTTCCGTGGTCTGAACAGGAGCATAAAAATGGTGGAAGCTGTACAACAAAACTATGCTCGACGTGCATCAGCCGCAGGCAGCTCCAACATTGTCGCACAGGCCATACTAGCGCTATAAACAGGATCCCTGCCAATACAATACATTTACACGACGCCTGCACAGGCAGAACAGCAAAGCTGCAAAGGCTCGTGCTGCATGCTGCCTTTAGCTGCCTGCTGTTCTTCGCTGGCATGATCGACGAGCAGCCCGCCATTCTTCGGGATTAGATTGCGTCCACGGTTAGGGAATTACAGAATGGAGGAGAATAATGCCTCACTTCCGGCGCATCGCCTCAGTGTCAGCTAGATATGACGGGGTTCAAGAACTTCTGCAACGCCTTGAAGAGCTGCTTCTCATCGAAGGGCTTTGTGACGTACCCATCCATCCCATACTTCGTGCACTCTTCATAGGTGGCCTGGATGACATCGGCGGTCATTGCAAGAACAGGCAGGTGCCATTTTGCCACCCTTGTCTCACCGTCTGCTTCTGAACCGTCACAGGCGACTGCCTGCTCATTTGCCTTCGCTTCCATTGCCCTTATTTGCCGGGTCGCCTCAAACCTGGTGTCCCAAGTAGTGGAATATTGGTTTAAAACAGAGAATGAGTTTAAAACAGAGAATGACAGGGGAGAAAACAAGCCCAAGTTCACGAGCCAAAGATTGTATAGAACTCACCCATCCATTTCGGGCATCTGGATGTCCATGAGACAAAGATGGAACTTATATGGGACTTGTAGGAGGGCGAGAGCATCTTTTCCACTCTCCACGCACTCCACCTTTGCTCCAAATTTCTTTAATGTGCCAGCAGCCACTCTAAGATTTACCTTGTTGTCATCAACCACCAATATGTTCTTGCCAAGAAGCAACCCATGAAGAGAACCTGAGCTGTCACGTCTCTCGTTGCTTGACTGTGTGATACCAAGTACTTGGAATAGACAAGCGGCAAGTGCGCTTGCTTTCAGAGGCTTCATGATCACAGAATCAACTGCATAGTGTGCTTTGGGCTTGCCTGATTCTCCAGCTTCAAGAAGGATAGTTTTGGGTAATACAGGTATGTGACCATTCTGCTTCGTCTCCAGGATTCTAGATCGTAAAGAAAAGCCCCACAAATCACTCTCAATCAACAACATGCATGGTTGCTTCGTGCTGCATGATGAATTCGGAAAAAGTTTAGTTAGATCCAAGAAAAACGAAAGAAAATGCATGTCGAAAAAAGAAATACAGATAACAATTAGTGAAGTTGCATGTTGAAAATAGTAGTTTAGTAGACATTTGAATTCTAAATGTCAATTAATAGAGCAAAAAACTGCATTTTCACTGAAATATTTACCAAAAGCAAAGTTTGAATTAGATAAATGCCACGCAAAGAACGTAATGAGAACTACAGATCAAAGCAGTGATACAAACTGAAAGCAAATACAACACGATGAATTTGGTAATTAGAGTAGAAATGGACCAGTCAGTACATCATGAGTGGAGCTACATATATGCATGGGTATTCCCAGTAATACCCAACTATTTGAGAAACCTATGTATTGGTATATAGTAATATATATGTGTGTATAACTCAAATTGGAGCCAAATTCACCATTTCTTAGCATCATCTCAGGTAACTAGCAGCAAACAAACCAACACAAGTAACTCAATAGCCTATACATCCAGTTCAATGCCGCCACTTGCGACTCTTATTACTCTCGCAGCACCGCAATTCGACACTGATTAGACACAGTCCTCTCTCGTGTATCCCTCCTATTCACTAACCTCTCCTAAATTTCTATCTGTAACCGCCTAGATGCACCACAACAACTATTGCATGGAGCGCAACAATTAGCTAGCATCCTAGTCTTGGTGACGCGCACCACTAAGTTCCTAGGTTGGGCAAGGGCATAAGGGAGTCGACGGCTCACAATTTGTAGTTTCCTTACACTATTGATATAGAAATTTAGTCTTGAGGTGTGTAACTGTGTGTGTTTTTAATATAGATCTTGCAGCTTTGAAAATGATGAAGAAATTAGTATTGAATCACAACAGTGAATTGTTGAGTGGGATGGTCAGAGGATGTATAAAAATAATTTATGATGGGAATACCAATTCTGAAGCAATCAATATGCCTAAAGTGTTCATATGCAACAAATTTGTTGCAGACCAAATATCAATTCTGAAGAGAGGTCACATGCATTGAAATATCCAAGCAGCCAAGTATGCCATGTTATTCCTACATCCTCAAGATGTTAGCTCAATCACTTAAGGATTTTTAACTTTTAGAGAGTATGTACCTGGTTAGGGAACTGCCATTTCTCCTGGACAGCACACCAACAGCCAGTTCAATGGTAGCAACAACATTGCAGGCAATTCCCAGCCTTTGCAAGTGATACTTAGTTACAGTAGCTCGTACTGGTCTTCTATCAACCAATAGTGCAGATAAACCTTTGAAACTGGATGGAAGAGGGTGCAACATAACAGGCTTACTGTCACCAATAGCGCTTCTGTCACATCTTTGGAGAACTGCAGTAAATGTGAATGTACTCCCAACATCTGGTCGGCTGACAAAGTTTATCTGACCACCCATTAGTTCAACAAGACATTTGCTGATGCTCAATCCAATTCCAGTACCACTATATTTCCTGATAGTCGAACTATCAGCCTGCATGAAAGGTGTGAACACCTTGGCTTGGGCATCCAATGGTATACCTATTCCTGTATCTTCCACGCTTACTACAAGAGTAACTTTATCAGATCCACTTTCAAAGGGCATCTCATTTTTCTCACAAGAAAGCAAAAGCTTGAAGTTTTCCCAACTATTTCGGCTATCAGCAGCTTCAAAACCACTTAGTGTGTTGAGAGAAACACTGGTTGCTACAGCAGTTTTCTCATCTTTATGTCCATTCATCCCATTAGCCACTGGCTCAACTTTGGATTCTGTTGCAAGATTTGAGTGATCTGCCAGATGAACTTGTACAAAAATATGTCCCCGTTCTGTGAACTGGCAGTGCAAGCAAATATCAATCAGACTAAAGCTGGCAACAAACCTCAGAGTACTAAGTAAACACTGCAGTACATTTTGCTAAAACTAAGTTGATTTATCTCTAGATAAAATGGCCCTCATTGTTTGCAGACATGCTTGGGAGGAAAGGTCATGCACCCTTACCTTAATTGAGTTGCCCACTAAATTTGTAATTATCTGTCGAAACCTTCCAGGATCACCCAACAAGATTTCAGGAACTCTTTCAGAGACATATACAGCAAGCTACAATTTTTCAGAGTAAAAGGAAATTAGTAAGTATAGAACAATAAAAAGTTAGATGCAGGATGTATGACTATGGTAAAGAGACGTTTATGGAAATTGGATCTAAGAGATGCAGATGCAAATAATGCATGGTTAATAGTAATGCTTGACTGATGCTTTTTGTAGTAGGTACAAGTGTTATCAAATTATTTGTGTTATGCGTGTGGCGTGCCGGTTTCTTGCCTGCCCGGCATTAGAGTTTACTTTTTTTTGTGTAGGTGCCTCCCAGGGCTAACTTCCTTTATCTTTCTTCTATGTCAATAGAAGTAGTCACTGTCAGTGCTGGTTCGTAAAAAAGAAAAAAAAGGTGTTATGGAACTAAAAACTAACCTCAACTCTTGGCTTTGAAGAAAATAATGAGATGACATCATCAAGGATGGATCTCAGATCAAATGGTACAGACTCGAGATCCAACTTTCCGGCTTCAATTTTCGCTCTGTCAAGCACTTCATTGATTAGCGATACTAAAGCCTTTCCACAGACTTGAGCTGTTTGTGCAAAATCCCTCTGAGTTGATGTTAGGTCAGTGTCTAACAGCATATCAAGCATTCCTACAAAGCCAAGAAAAAGGATAAATCACCACATTTGCCTTCTAAGAATGAGTTAATTGACATCACTGGAATGCGTAGTAGGATACAAAGATTCACCTAGAACTCCATTCATGGGTGTTCTGATCTCATGAGAAACAGTTGCAAGGAACTACCATTGACAAAAAAGTCTTTTAGATTCCTGAGAAATGCAACTTCAAACATACAACATCAAATAAATTAAAGTAACTCAAACCTGAGATTTAGCAACATCGGCTGCTTCTGCCTGTTTCTTCAGCTCCTCCATTTTCCGGCAATCTTCCTTAACATTATCATAACGACTCCAAGCGGCACCCATGATGTACCCCACAAGCATACATATGACAAAGACACCAGATGGCGTAGAAATTGCAGACCATGGGAGTTGAGGCTTGTTTCTGTATCTGCTCAGATTATGGACGTGGGACATGCAATTAGACCATGTCCAAGAATAAATCAGGAAAATCACTAATAAATGCACACATTTACCTGCAAACCATATGATGCCTTCTGAATGGATCGCCAAAATCTAGCATGCAGATGTGCGATGGTGAGGGGTTGCCAAGAGGAACTTCAGATCCATACATGACAAGAGGGTTCGAACTGTTTGTGACATCATAAACATTTACCACCAATTCCTGATTGCCAGCTAGTTGCCTCAACAAATTTTCCACTAATGATTCTACATCAAATGCTCCCCCAAGGTATCTGTTGAGTAGGCAGCGAAATTATTCAAAATATATTAAACAATTAAAAAGAAATCAACTTTGCCCATTATGAACTTCAGATAGCAAGTGTGGACAGCATTTAAATCTTTGATTTCTCTGTCATAAGTAAAACTAATATGGTTTTGACCAAAATGGCAGTTAAGATCATTTCTGTAGGCATCATCTGTAGAACACTCCCCCATCCATCTAACAGTCGAGATCCAAATACAACAGCGTTCTTCCTCCTCTTGTCCCCTCGCTGAAACTCACTCACTGCAATTTGGAGAAGAGGGTGGAGCGAGGGGAGAAGAAAAAATCACTTGTAAAAGGGACGAAAGAGAAACACCTGAGTGAATCATAGAAATTATGTTTCTCTACCAGTATCTCAGTCTCACTTTCGATTCTAGAGTCACGAACAACTGCCTCAGCATGAGCGCCATACACTTTCACCACTAAAACAAAGGTCCTATTTGTTTCTGCTTACAGCAGACTCCATTATATTCAGCATACCACAGGGATTAGCAGAAATAGTTGAATTGTTTGGCGGGATTCTCACTTTTTCTCAAGTCACGTAAGTGTTGCAGCGTCTGAATAGCCACAGGCAGTGGGTTCTACAAAGAATAGGCGTAAAATGAAGTTCATTGGAAAATGGAGATAAATCTCACCCTGCGGTGGCAGCAACACGATCCTCCTCCTTGGCATCTGGAGGAAGATCCACATGATACACAGGAAAAGTCAATACGACACCCAGGTGATTCGACATGAGCCGGAATGGTCTAGTAAGAACCGCCTTCCCCGATGCTCTTGACCTCAAAATGTTCTCACGGTCCTCCTGCAGCACCAGAGAAACACACACAGCCACGTTCAGAACCAACACCGGCAGGGAACAGTAAACGAACGGGAAGCGTCGCCGCAGACCTCGCCGGACATCATGTCGAGCCCCTCAATGTAGGAGACTGTCTCCTGTGAGTAGACGACCGGCGCGTACTCATCCTGCACAGGGGACGGCTCGTGCTTCATGGTCTTGATGATCCACCCCTGCTGGCGCTCGAAGGCTTCCCTGTCGGCGTGCACTACCCGCTGCGCGTACGCCACTCCGCTCAGCAGCGGCCGCTCGAACGACGTCCTGGCGGTGTAGTCCGCGAACGTGTCCTGCAAAAACCAAATCGACCGAAATAAAATTAGCCTGCAGCCGACAAACAAAACAGCCGAACAGTAATCTGCCTCGGCAAATTACCACACGCGCGCACAAGAAAACAAAGATAGTAGAATTCCATTTAAGAAGTGGCACGGTCTGCGGCGCACAAGGGAACCATGGACTTGACAGTAATTAAATGAAGTGGAAGCAGGAGCAGCAGAACCAGAGCAGGTACATGGTAACATGGTCGTATGGCAATGGGAGGAAACAGCAAGGAATTCCAGAGATGGCGAGACACGCAATTAACTGCGCGCGCAGAGCAGAAAGACAGAGATCGCGCCCACAAGTACTAGCAGGAAACAAGCAGTGGACGCAGAAGCCGCGACCGCCGCAAGAGGAGGAGGCTGTCGCTCGCTGGGTTCGGAGGGAGAGGCGGACCTGGTCGAGCGCGGGCGGGTGCTTCTCGTAGTGGAAGGTGGCGACGAGGATGGCGAGGGCGTGGACGTGGTTGACGGAGACGGCGAACTGGTCCTGCAGCATGCGCGCGCGCTCCTCGCACATGCTGACGAGCCCCTCCTCCGCCTTGCGCAGCGCCGCGTGGCGGAAGCGGGAGTGCATGAGCACCCCGGCCGTGGCGGACCCGAGCACCCACACCAGCACCGCCGCGGCGATCAGCTTCTCCTTCATGGTCCACCCGCTAACCTCCTCCGCATCCTTCCCTTTCCCCGCCTCTTTCTGCGGCGCCGACACCGCGGCCTCCCCTCCGCTTCCCACCCCATCCCAGCTCCCCTTCCCCACCACCGCAGCTCTCAAGTCTCACATGCTCTGCTCGCCGCCGAGCACCACCGACCACTCCTGCTTCAATTCCCCCCCGCTCCTCCTCCTCCTCCTTTGCGAGAATCCTTTGACAGAGAAGAGCCTCTCCCGCTGCCTGCTTTGATGTGTTTTTGTTGGCTTGCGGCTTTTCGCGACGGGGGAGAAAGCCGCCGGGCTTCGAGTGAATCGAATTTCCTGGATTTCACGAGATACGCTGCCACTAAAATAACCCAGTGGTTCTTCTTTTTTTTTTTTCCTTCGACTCTGCGGGCGGGCGCGCGCGATGGGGCACGATGGGCCCCGGCCTTTTGCGCCCCGCCCACCCCACCCCGCCCCGTCGCCGCGCTCGGCGTTGCCTGCCGCTGCCCGCAGCTACATGTGTATGCTTTGCTGCTGTTGGCCCGTTGCTTTCCCTTATCCGAGCTCCACCACCGCACCGCACCGCACCGCACCACGCCCGCGCCACTCCCCCCCTTGCCGTCCGCCGGCTCGGGCACTGGTGCCTGCCGCCGTGTGCTCTGCTCTGGACGTCGTGTGCTGATTGGTGAATCCTCCGTTCGGGTTCCTTTTACGGGGTTGTTGTTGTTGGTGGGGCCTCGCGGTCGCGGGCAGCAGTGGTTGAGCAGTTGTGAGCGCGCGCGCGTCGCCGTCTCGGGGATTTTTTGTTGCGTTGCCTGGCCGGCCTGCCTGCCAGCCCGCCCGTGCCCCGTGCCCGCGTGGGCTTGGGGTGGGTGGGGGCCTGGCGCGGACAGACGGAGGGATGATCCGATGAGGCGGCGGTGGCCGTCAACAGTCAACAATGCGCCATGTCCCCGGCCGGACAAATCTTTTTTGCCGATCCGCTCTGCTTTGCTCCGCTTCGATCGTTGCTGCCATCACTGATGCTCTGTCAAAAACACAACATGGGTGAAGTGCGATTACTGGTCAGGAAACCCTTTATGTTCCCTCTTTCATTATTCGGTTCGAAAGAGCCTGCCTCCTTTTTTTGTCTTCCTCCCATGAGCTGCACTGCATCTTCTTTTTCATGAGGAGATTATTGCCTGCTTTTGCCCCCAGAAAGACCGAGATTATTGCACACTTGCTTGCATTGCACTTGCACCAGCTCGCGCATGTTTGGTTGCAGGATAGTGGAGCAGCAGTTCGTGCGTGCCGCGCTCAAAAGCGATCGTGTTTATGGCCGTTGGGATAGGGCTCGCTGCACCAAATCCGAATCATTGGGCGACACAGCTTATGATCAGGTGTGTTTTTATGCCGAAAAAACACAGTAGGACGGAACGCCAATCATCATTTCTCAAGCTAATTATAGAACAGGTGCACCTAGAACTTGTAGGGTGTTGCAATGTCCAGCGGCAGCTGCAGAAGAAAAGGGGAGGGAAGCATCTGCATATAAAAATATATCATCACGCCCCAACTTTCTTGGCGAGATATACATAATGCATATACATGGAATAGAAAAAGCGAAACTGCAACGCCAGTCGGGAACCCCCCAACTTTCTTGGCGAGATATACATAATGCATATACATGGAATAGAAAAAGCGAAACTGCAACGCCAGTCGGGAACCCGTGTTGTTCCGGGGTATATATAATGCTCTTATTCATCCAAGCAATCCCAATAAAAACAGCTATCGATCAGGGACTCGGTTCGATCGACTTGCAGTTGCAGGGAGTCCAAAAGCACGGCAGGGTTGGGGAGACCAAGCACTTTGTTGTTCTGTTTTATACTACTGGTCCTAGTCCCTCCGTCTTAAAAAAGGATGGCGTTTTTACTACCGGTAAAACGACTGCCGTGGTAATTTTTATAAATAGTAAATATCATCGATTAGTATCATAATTAGTATTATCGGAAAGATCTTTAAATCTAGTTTTTTTTTACAAAATTATTTGAAGATATAAATATTATATGTATTTTCTACAAATTGAGTCAAATTTGTGGCACGAACACCCAAAACGTCATCTTTTTTAGGACTCCTTTTTGGGACGGAGGGAGGTAGCATGTACTAGTACAGTGCCGTGTTATGCGATCCTTGTGGCTTCATATTACAGAACGGAGCATCTCTCGAATAGTATATACTCCTATAGCCATTTGTTTTGATCTGACGCGACGTGTTGTTTAGTACCTTTTTTTAGGCCACATGCCTATATCTGCGACCGCGAAAACAAATGCGCGCGTCATCTCCAGTTGTTGCAACTGCGCCCTAAACCAAATGGCCGTCGTCGGCTTTGGTCAGACGTGCGTGATCCCAAATTCTTTTTTATATGCACATTGACTCCATCGGCAGTACTCTATTTTGCACTACAGTTTCGCTCACACGCAAGCAGCTCGTATCCGTACACGAACGTTTCGGCGTGCGCGCCGCAGGCGCAGCTGTTTTCAGTCGTTTTACCGTGACCGGACCACAGCTAGCTGCTTCGTGTGCACTCTACTCGTGCGCGAGAAAGAAATGCGGCGTAATGATGTGCAGAGCGACTCGCTTTGTTCCATGGCCATCCGAATGGACAGGACAGGATAGGATAGGATAGGATAGCGCGCGGTAACTGACTTCTTTCTTTTACAAGGCAAGTTATATAATTGATGGTAATTATCGTCACTCTACTAGTATTTCTACCAGAGCTAACTTCGGATAAGCCGGCAAGGACGATAGCCGGGAATCGTACCCCTTTTCGTTCTCCATGACCATGCACGCCAAACGTGACCGGGGGCCGGCACATGCAGTACTTTATTAGGGCCAGATATGCATGCTTCAAGTAACGACACGCAACTTCTACTTGCATGTGAGTGTGATCCCAGCCAGGCTCACGAATGGCAAGCAGCTAAAGCAACTTTCGTTACGGGTCGTCCGTCTCTGCCGGTCGCCGTCGTGCCACGAAGATCTTAGTAGCGAGCGAAGGAAGGGCTGCCAGCCATTGCCGTCGGGTCGGGTAGCTACCCCGGTCGCCGCCTCGTCAGGTGGGCGGGGCGTTCTCCTGTTTGGACGTGTCTGAATAGGAGAATGGTATGGCAGTGACAGATACTGATAGATTCTGAAGCTGTGAAATCTTGAATTTTCCTGCATACATTTAGGGCCTGTTTGTTTCCTTTAGTCACTAAAGTTTAGTCCCTAAAGTTTAGTCCTAGTGTGTTTGGTTCTAAGAACTAAAAGGGACTAAAAGCGCATTAAAGAGGTGCATGTGCTCTCACAACTTGACCTTTTAGTCCCTTTTTAGCTCCTCCTTCTTGACTAAAAGTTTACTAAAGTTTAAAGACCTCCAAAAAGAGGGGTGTTTGGAAGTTTAGGGACTAAAAACAGACTAAACTTTAGTCACTAAATTTTAGTCCCAATTGAAACAAACAGGCCCTTATTTACTCTGAGGCCTGGACTGCGGTGACTTGTAAACAAGAATTGTCAAAATTCATAAACAAAAAAAAAAACGAGAGGAAAGTGGCCCGTGCAGTTTCCTCGCCACACACACACACACACACACACTGGCGCCGAACGCGCAATCTCTGTCGAAATCCCACAGCGACCAACACGGTCCACAGACCAGCAGGCACGTGCCGCTGCGGCGGCCCAAGCGGAACCGACCGCCGTGCCGTCACTGCGGCACCACGAACCGTTGCTGCGGATGGCATTACATTGGCATGGGATGGCCGGATGGGCGCATGAGCCTGGACCCTGGAGTGGCCGGCAGGTGGGCCACGCAAAGAAAGGAGCGGCCCCGTCGTGGCCTACTGGCCTCCGATCGAGCTCCGATCCGTTGTCACGGCCACTGCTGCGTGTGCGCCGGCGCAGCAGGCCAACGGCGAATCGCGAGATCCACACGTGGACCACGTCCGTCCATCCAGTCCGCTCCGCGCTGCGCTGTCGCGCCGCGCGATCCAGGCGATGGGTGGCCCGTGCCACGTACCCGTGGCCAGAACTGGCAGGGCCCCTGTCCCGTGCCGTCCGGCAGCGACCGCCGGGTTCGCGTGTTCTCACGCTGTCTGGTGTTCACGTACGAAAGATGCCACTGCCTGGGTGGGTACGTACGTAGCGAGCTTGGTACTTGGTCGTGCTTTAGCATTGTCATAGTCCACATATCATATTCATATGCTGTGATCTGAGTCTTTCCGCCCCCATTGAGTCGTTGATGAGAGATGATCACGGACTCCCCTACAACCCACCCTTTGTCGATGTGGCTAGGCAACCAGTAGATGACATCTTTGGTTACTGCTTGGCATGTAAAAAAAAAGTGGCGAATCTAGGATTCAAAATCTGCAAAGTCGGATTTGTCATACAATCAACGTATAATTGCAAGTTTATGAAGAAAGAAGGATAAACATATTTTGGCAAAATTTATGAGGATAGATGCCCCCACAGCTTATGCCTAGGTCCACCATTGTTAAAAAGAAGTCATGCAGATATCTCCAAATTAGGCTAACAAATTTAATGCCTGTGAGTGGTTGTCTATCCTAGCCCTTAGGCAACATTTTAGGCCACCAATCAAATAGCTCTAGGGGCAACTCCAAAAATTTCTAAGGAGCTAGCTCGTAGAATATTTTGTTGAGTAAGAAGGAGAGAGAATGATATAAGTAAGCTCTTCACGAAGAACAAAGCTCGCACACTTTCTATGAAATTTGTGTCTATCCTTACACATATTTTTATTCCAGCATGTGTTATGACACCTTGTTTTTGTCTTTTTCAAAATTCATGAGTTATCAAGTTGACTCTATTGTTGAGAGTATCCTAAGGCCAACCCAAACATGATGTGTTATCCTATAGCCCTGGCTTGCCAACCATATGCTTCGCAAATGTTTACACTGCAAGCTACAATTGATTTAGGAGACAGAAAACTAACTATATGTGCACGTAGGAATAGGACAGTAAAAGCAATATGCAAGAGAGAAGGCCCCGGTGAATAAAAGGAAAGTGCAGCTCCGGTTGAAAGAGAAGTGGGTGTGTGATTCTATACACATGCCGTGCCTACTTTTGTTCTAAGCAAATACTAGCGTGTGGTGTGTAACATTTCGCAAGTCACATGGTAAGAAACCACTGGATGACCGGATAGTGTTCTTTTTTTCCCACTCCAGGGGAGTCCAGGACAGTGTTTTCACGAGAGACCAGTGAGTTACTCTGAATTTTCTCAAGGATTTGATGCGTGTTTTACAAAGCGTACGTCATACTAGTTTCCGATCGGGAGAGAGGAATGGACTCCATGAACGCCGCCCATTTCTGGCCAAACAAGTATATACGTGTCGTTCAGAGTTTCAGACTGGCAAAGAAAAAGAAGATGCAGCATACAAGGTAGAGAAGTACTAGCTCGACAGATACCGTGACAAAACGAAAGTAGGAAACACTTACACCCTTGATGAATTCTGAGTAAAACTGAGCAGATTTACAATACACCCTCGCACTACTGATGACTAAGTACTGTACAGATTACAATACACCATCACCATCAAACCCTCCACCCCGCAGAGGCTCAGACTGACGATTGCAGAAGCACTGCATTGTTGCGTTTCGCTATTTGAGGGGGGGAAGAGAAGCGCAGAAAGTCGCCTCTGCCATCCATGAATGAAATCCACTTTGAAAACGACGCCGGCGGTGAGCCGCCCGTTCATTCCATTTACCACATCATATATCGAGCTGAACTGAACACTGAACAGCAGATAGATATATATAACGCGACGCCGCAGTTGCTAGCTCGCATGATTGTGCCTCAGAAAGTCGCAGAGCACGCACGCGTGCGCACGCACGGGAATAAGTACCGCGAAGCTTGCCGGTGATGGCTGTCGGCGAAGACACAAGCCTATCGGCGTCGGCATATTATAGTAGTATATCCGAGTCACACGAGCATATCATTGCGACGGTGAATTGCTTCACTAGCTAGCTAGCTCCCTTTTACAATACGAAATGTTCGTGGGAATTTTCTATCGTAATGACTGGTGGCCCTGCAAAAGGACGGGAAAAGCCTTTCGTAGTGGGTCGTCTGATCAATCCAACCAAACTCTCTCCTGATGCCGGTCGTTTTCTCATCATGAAGCAAACCGAAACATCGCGACGTCGACTGCTTTGTTACTCTGCGCAGTTTTATCTGGTGATCTGGTCATCACAAAAGCACAAAACAAAATTATGAACCGACGAGGCTGGTGTGCGTCGTCATTAGGGACACGTACTCAAACTCAACAGTGCTTCGCCACAATTATTTATCTGAAAAAAAAAGAGAGACAGTTCTTCGCGTGCCCCCTGACTTGAAAACCCGTCGTCCAAAGTGGACAAGGCAGCGTGTAGTGCGGTGCTCAAAGCTTTTGGTAACCTTCCGGATCAGAGGACTTTCCATAGCCAATCTGTTGACTGTTGCATTGCATGGCCGGGCGGGGGCTGGTGGATTCCCAAAACACACAAACATCATAGCTGCCTTTCGTTTCCGTTGCAATGATGTCGCTTTTCAAGCTCCCGGTTTAGCAGCTGGCACCAACCAATACCAATCCAGGCCTATGCAGCTTCTACTTGGAACCAGCAACCAAGGCGGCCTAACATTTGGACAGCAAAGTTGCGTGCAAGTGCACTTGGGTGATGAGAAAGATACACTACTGTGTGGCCAGTGTGGGCAAGTGCATCCGGCAGGCATCCCAGCGCAGCGAGCGGAGAGGAGAGGACGGCGTCGCATTGAGGAGGCAGTGAAAGTAGGCAGCGGTTCTCGTGCACGGTTCAATGCCCCCATCCAGAGTTCCAGACCATGATGAGATTCAGATGTCGCCTTGCATTGGCGAGATGAGACGGAGATCGCGGGGCCCGCGCACCAACTGCAACTGGCCAAAAGAGGCCTCGGACTGCTGCACATGCAGTCCAATGGCGCGGCTTGCAAATGGAAGGGCCTTTGCTTGATTTGGCCTCTGCGCCCGGCGTCCCCTTGCCTGCTGCCACCATCAAAACAGGCCGAAATTTCATGGCCCGGGAAGGTTTCTAGTACACTTGGAAACAGCACAGGACGAAATTTCAGGCGTGTCCGTTCAATTCAATTGGACTTTGTCTTGGGTTGGCTGTTCTTCTGCTCATCCGCAGGCGAGAGTGAAGCAGGAGACATCTCCACCGGCACCGGTACTGGTACTAATGACCGATCAAATGCCGGCATGGCATCGCAATGATCGCATCACTCAGCGAAATTGGCTGCTGCCTGCAGGCCGAAATTGTCTGGAGCCATGTCAGTACAAGGAATTCGGATGCCGGTTTCTGGTCCGGGGGTCCGGACATGTGATGAGAAGCAGCCCTAGGGGTGGACCGGCTCGTAGTCTGTTTGGTAGTTGCCAGGCAGGCAGGCGTACAATTATTGGTCCATGCCCCGACAGCGCCAGCATCACACAGCGCCATGGAGTATCAGATTATGATCAGATTGAGCAGCGCAGCACCGGTGCCTCTACTGAAATCTACTCAAGGAGATCCTACTCTACTCGTCCGTCTCGTGTCATGGTCTCATGGTTTCCATGTGCGGAGGAAGTCGACGCTCCCTCCCTGGTGACGCCGACGCTTGTCGAGCGGCGGTTAAACGCGGCCCGTTTCGGATTAGCCTCCCGGATCGCGAATTAAAGCCGCCGCGATCCGATCCCACTTTGCGGCTGAAACGGAGAGGCGAGAAAAAGCTCATCAGCAGCGCGCCCCCGGCAGATATGCATGCAGCCCGCATGGACTGGACCGGCGGCCAATAATCGCCCTGCTCCTATCCTGTCCACCTCCTCACGACTGATGGTGATGGGTGCCTGGCCTGGACAGCCGCGGAGACGCCCCTGCTGCTTGCTGAGTGCTGACTGCTGTCCCAGCACTCGAATTCTTGGCCGTCAGATCAAAAAACGAGGGCTCATACAACCTACTAGACCTTCCTTCCCATTCTTCTTGCACTGCTCGTACAGTCGTCATCCGTGGCCGTCCGCAGCACGTAATTCCTGCGCTCGCCAGTCGCCACCGTCTCCCTGCGCGGCCCTCGGCGCCGGCCGGATTCGCTGCCCTCTACTCCTACCATTACCAAAGACCTGCTGCTAAAATGAATGAATCCTTCCGTTGTGACTCCTTTCCGTAATAACGGGCCCATATGGGCCGCAATTCGCACAAGGCCGGCCTCGTCGAAGCGCTTGTAAATCGGGATGGGTGGATGGGCTCAATTGCTCGTGAGCTCTTCTTGTCTCCCTCTCTTTTTTTTTTTTTTGGGTGGTGCATACACGATCAAGCTATGTATGGCACACACGTGTTCAAGTTCTGGAGGAAGTCGGTTCCACGTGGCAGCGGCTCAGTACGAATGGCACGACACGTTACCACAATCCACGTTATTAAAGCAAGCTATACCCACGGGCCGACGGACGCCGGGAGCATCGGAGCGCTATCATGTCAGGCGCGCAAGGAGCTCAGCCGAAAGGCGCCTTCACGGCGACCACCTACACATCGGCGGCTGCGACCACCGGTGGCGGCGTCGCCCAGGGCCAGGACCAGGAGAGACGGCAGACTCCGCGGACGGAGCTCCGATCGGGCGAGGACGAGCGCGGGCTGCCTGTCAGGAAGCTGGAGGACACGGTCGAGGATGCCGCGGGCAAGGGCGGGCCGGTGTTCGGCGCCGGCACGGAGGACGGCAAGCCGGACCTCGGCGTCACCGGCACCGGCTGATGCTAGCTAGCCGTGGTGTTTGTTAGTGCTCAGTTTAGTAGCGAGCCAGCGAGTGATGTCGGGTAAACTGTGGTGTAATTAATCATGTAACAAACTCCAGGCACTGGAGTAATATTTGAGAATGGATATTACAACACAGTTGTTACACAACATGCGCAGTGAGAACAGTTCTTACATTGGACGCTAAAAGGTAACGGAATAGCAGGATCAATTCAGACAACAAACTTTCAATCGTTAAAGAAAATTAGGAAAGAGAAAAGATGGACATGCGTACACTTTCAGCGACAAGGAAAACGAAAGCCACTGGCACTAGAAGTCTTCGACGAAGGTTACCGAGAAGGCAAAACTAATCTACAGGATTTCATACAGGTCCTGAGGTCCAAGCAGGATTTCATATTTTTCTACAGTGTTATGGGGTGACCATCCCCTGATCATGTAGTTGCCGTGAAGGTCTTCCACAACTGCCATGGATACAGGAAAGCGTGCACCCCTTTCTCTCTCTCTCTCTAGAGGAGCTTCAGCATCTTCAGCCGTTCCTCGTGCTCTGGATCAAGCTTCGGCGCCGTGTAGTTGCCGTGAAGGTCTTCCACAACGTATTCCTGCATATCATAAGTGCAAGTTTCAGCTGCCTTGAGAAATTGACCGTGCAACAATTAAGGTTTTCACATGATTCACGTGCTTGAATGCTTATAATTTGAATGGATCAATTGAATATGCATATTGCTTTCCCCTGATACTATAATAGAAGTACTGATCTATTGAGGGAAGTTGCTTGCCTTTGTCAGCTCCCTTTTTGGTCAGGATGTGATAATGCCTCTGCCAGATCCTCTGGACCGCCATGGTTGCAGCGAGGAAGCCGTAGGCGATGCCAAGGATAGCAAACACAACGATGAAAACCAAAACCAGGGCAAAGCATGCCTCCAAGGAAGCAGGCAGGCAGTCAAGGATGCCCCAACCATAGCAGCAGTTCCGGCACCCAGCCAGGCATGGATCCTGGTTGTCATTGAAAGATGAGCAGTGTACTATCAGCCCGAAGAATCCAAGCAGCACAAAGAAAACCACAACACCTGCATTTCAAATATACAGTCATTTTTTATCAGAGGTGTAACAAGTTCCTCTGTAAATAACCAAACTGCACACATCAACAATAATACAGATGCATCATGATTCATGACAATGGACAGGAAAACAGACAATTTGCCTACCTAGGCAATAGTAGAATGGTATTGGGTGCTTTGACAAGAAGCGGTCCCAACCATCACTGAAACTGTTCCGGAAACTTCCATCCCTGTCTAGAAAGTATGCAATCGCACCGATAATAGCAATAGTCTGCAACAATGAAAACAATGTGATTTAAGTGATTTTCACTTGCTAAAATTTTGATAGCAAAATGCATTGTCCTATGACATTGCATCATGTTCCTTCAACTACATATCTCTTTCACAAATATTCACCATATAACTTATACCAAGGAGTTGAGTGAAACAGCAAACAAATTCATCATTAAACTGAACATGTAGACAGGATGACACAGATTATACTTATGGCATATAATAGCAGTTCAAATGTAGTAACATGGTGTAGGTTGCAATAGGATGAATCAGAGTGAAACAGCAAACAAATTCGATTTCATTACTTCTAATTATTTAGCAGAACAAGTAGAAAGAATGAAATAGATTATACTTGAGGCATAGAGCAACATTTCAAATGTAGTGACATGATATAAGTTGCATGGGATGAATCATAACGTGAGCATCTCTAAAAGTAAAGCTATCAGATTGGTTTTGTGAAAGAAGCACATGCGTAACTTAAGTGCTTTGAAATGTTAAAAGACTTACAAGCTGTACAGCAAGAAAGACGAGTAGAACATCCCTTGCAACAAAGATCCTGAACTTCATTTTACGCCACGAGTTATCCTCCCAGGTCTCCACTCGAAGATGAAACTGAGCTTTACAAGTTGTGCAGTGTGAAAATGCGAATCCTTCCTACAAAAGCATGAAATATCAAAATCAGAACTAGTACATAACTTTATTCTCCGGTGGTTCCACATAAATAGAAGACAACTCAATGAAGATAGCAGTTAAGATACTGTATTTGAATACCCATAACATCCAACTAGGAAATCGGTGCAAAGAGAATCACTGAAGGCCAATAAGGAGCACAAGTTCAAGCATAACTTCAATAGAAGGTTTAGTCCAGCTAGACTTTACGTGGCACAGAAATGGCAGCCAAGAATCTGCACTCTATAGTTTAGCCTCCAGATCAAAATGAAAAAGGATAGCTTGAAGAGATGCGGCTCAACTTCTAACAAGTAGTATACTGCCAGTAAACGTCAAAATTCTGGTTTTGATGACATCTTTGCAATGTCAGAATCTGCCATTTGAAAGAAAAAATGGTTAATGAAGAAAAAGGCTTGGGTTCTTGTGCATTGCAGGATCACAGTCATCTACTGCCATTCTACAGTACACATGACCTGATCAATAATAGCTGCATTAATCTCCATATAAAACTTCAACTAGTCCACCACTGCTTTGTGCAGGTTTCTATGTAATATGTTCCCCCTATCCTGCACTAAAGTCTTCATGTATAATTACCAACCTAAAGATACCTAGTGTTGACAATATAATCAAAAAGCACACAGCATGTCCTTGAAGGAAATTGACATGGAAGATGTCAAGCTGGGTGTACCTTAACAGACCGCCAGTGGTCAAGGCAAGAACGATGAACGAACTGCTGAGTTCCCTTGCACATGCAAGGTGATATTAGCTCATCACCTGCAAAAACATTAAAAGAATCGATGGAATCACAAGCTTATAGTTACACCTAAGAATTTCTACGGGTTCAATTACCCAAAACAAAATGATAGCCCAATACACATCCTGAATCCTGACACACAGGCAAGTAATTTCATTTTATTCACACACAAAGGTTGAATCACAAATTGGTTGTTGTTCAACATGAGCAAACTAATACTTATTCCTTGTAGGTGGCTAACAGGACTAGTACTACTGTTGGTTTTTGTTCTCAAATGTCAAAACAGCATTGCAGATATTATCCAGGGTAATCATTAAATCATTTACGTCAAGGAAAATGCTGATAGCCTAAGAAGAGAGGTTTTGATTTCTATCCAATAGCATAGCGAATGCAAAAAACTTATGTAATCTAGTCAGCAGTGCATCTTGCTTATTCTCCTAGTTAAGGCTTAATGCTTCTGGTATCTGGTATGGTCCAGAACTTCAGATCAGGTACCATTCCTGTTCCTATTTTGTTGGATGTATCATATCATATTCTACCAGTCACACAATAAATGCAGTACAGAGGATTTTGTTAGACCAATCGACAAGGTAAGAAAAAAATATCAAAGGCATAAGTATTCTTCATTTTTCATCTTGCTACTACACCAACACAGAAGATTACAACCAGACAAAGCATTCCTGAATTGAAATAAAGTGAACTAACAGGTATAACAAAAATGCACTAAGGTAGCTCATTGGGAGTTGGGACCATCACCTATCTCAGATTCAGCCTCAAGGCAAATGCGGCAGCATGCCGCAGAAGAGCCGTCGGTCTCTTCATCCTCAATCTCCGGAGGGCTCACAGTTGCTGGCTGTGGCGCTGACAGTTCCACCGATGACTCTGACTCCCTGTTCTCGCTTCCAAGAAGAGGGTCCGAGTCATTTGGGACCACCCCTTCCAGTTCCTGGTTCCTATCCATTTCGAGGCCGTTCTTCCTTCTTGTAGTTTTCACTGCAACAACTTCAATCATCGCAACAGTCAATAAATACAGAATGTGAATTAAGTAAGGGGCACAGCAAAGAACCCATATGGAGCAAGAAAACTTGAAAGTAAAGACCAAGGTTCTGAAGTCATAGGTCCAACCAAGCTGAGCATTCACTAAGAGATTAGGTGCATGGAGAATTGCACTTGTGCAAGACTTGGTCAGAGTACTACTCGGGGACCAAAATTGTCCATGAGAAACAGTCAAGTTAAAGCCAAATTACAATGAAACCAAGGAAGCAATGGAGTTTACACCATATGCATACACACAGGTTGGACCGGGGTGTGAAGTATACAAAATATTGACCATGATGTTCACTCCTCAAACTTAGTGACATGATCAAAAAAAATCCAGATGAAAACAGTGTATCAACAATAGGGTATGCAATTGAACCAACCATGGAGCTACCCAAAATTGCAGGCTGCAAAATACGAAGGAAATGGTCCGAATGCACCACTAATCTCTCCAAAAGGGAGGGAGGATAAGAAATTATCAACAATTGCAATTAAATTTCCATCTCAAGAGCACTTGCGCCCCACAGCAAACGATTCGCGCGAGAAGCCCCAGGTTGCGCCACTAAAATTCCACCGATCTCCCACGAATAACACATACACAGCGCAGAAGATCACGAAACTCACTGGAAACGAGAGCAACTACGTTCCGGCTATGAGAAACAAGCGAACATAGCGACGAATCAGCAGCGGGAGGGAAGGAACGATACCAAAGCTCTTCACCGCTTCCTCTGCCCTTGGGGGTTCGGGGGATTCGAGAATTTTCGTGGGGGGTGCAGCAAGGGCCAAGCGAGGCGAGCGGGCGGAAGGAATAATACCAGACGTGTAGGTGGTGATCGAGAAAGCGGTCGAAATTTCCGAGGGGAACGACCCGGGGAGCAGTCAGAAAAAAATATTGCATAATTAGGAGGATTCGAGGCTCTCAGTCGTTAGATTTAGGAGGACGCTCTCTCAGGCCTGGGACAGCGACGAGCCCAACCAGACCTACCATCCCATCGGAGAGGCCGGGGATCCGCGAGAAAAATGTCACATCCGTTGGAAGGCGAAGACCTACGAGGAAGAGGAGGGGGGGAGGGGGGGCTGCGGAGGGAGAAGCCAGCACCTGCGGGCTCGGAGAAAGCAGCTACCGTCGCCGGCCGACGGCGAGAGGACGAGGGAGGCGGCGCTGGCGCCGTCTGCGAGGCCGAGGAGGAGACGCACCCACACGTAGGGGGCGCACGGGTCAGAGACAGGGTCGCCCACTGGCCACTTGCAAGTGAAAATCCGCTCGGACGTGACCTGCTTGTCGTGCCGTTCAACGCACATATGGGCCGGAATTCGGCCAAGGCCGCTCGTCGAAGCGCTTGTTGTCAGGACAGATTGATGAGCCCCCGTCCTGAGTGTTTTAGGGGACATCCCCACTCAGAACAAAATAATAATAAAGGAAAAAGACCATTTAAGTTCATTTTTCTGAACTCTGAAACCGGCCAAACCACCTCCTTCAACTTTTCAAACCGCATATAAAGTCTAACAAAATAAACTTTTTATTTTATGATTTTTTGTGGTTTACTTTGATTTTTCAAAGATCCAGCCAAATAAATGAAAAATAAACAAAACCGCCTTCAATACTTCTCCAGGGAGGTAAAATGGACGGTTTGAAAAGTTGAGGAAGGTGGTTTGCCAGTTTTGGAGTTTAGGAAGAAAAGGCGAACTTTCGTAAAAATTAAGAAGGAAAAGTGGACTTTTCAAAAAATAAAATCAAGTGTTTTTAGTCCAAACAACACTTGATTTTCATGACCATTAAAATAAGATCAAATAAACTAAATAAAATTTATCAAAATAATGCAAAATATAATAAACAAACAAAAAATTAAGTAGAATATTTTCATGGAAGCCAAATTGAAGATTTAAAGGGAACCAAATAAAACATACATAAAATAAAAAATAATTGTTCGAGTAATTATGACCATTCCTAGCTACGAACAATCAGTTTATACCAATTGAAAGGTTATTGTTTGGTTTCAGTAATTAAATGACAATCTAGGTAGACTAATAATATATGTTTATATGTGATACATAGGTGATTAGTCCATTGGTATATTAATGTGAGCAACCTATACCATAGAGGTGAAAATGGCTTAGATTGTTGCAATGCTCACACTTGTGACGAAGGAGTTTATTGCATACGAGACAAGACATGAGGTTATGTGGTTAGGTGGCGACGATCAAGACAAGGATTAGCGTCGATAGATTGGTTGCAAGTGTGAATGGTGAGCCGAAGTCTTTGGAGCGACATACCGCAAAACTTTGACCCTCCGAAAAACATCTAAGGACTCAAAACTTCGAGTCTCCAAAAATACATGAGGGTAGAGCAAACTGAAAAGCCTAATTAAACTTCGACCCTAAAAAAATACACGAGGGCGAGGCGATCGACGTTTGAAAAAAAAAAATCTATTGTCTGCTTTCTCTTGTGTTGTAGCTTCTGTTAAGCTATTTTCTTCTCAACCATACGAAGTTTTCCGAATGTACAATCTTCCATAGTCGTACTAACTCTGCAAAAAACTAAACAAGATGTGGGTTCAGCCAACCCGCTTAGGGCACGAACAAGCCGTCTGCGTGATGCAATTTTTATAGATATCCCCTCGCGAACAGCAAGAGACGGCAGGCTCGTCGGCGACGACCCTGGCTCGGAGATGCTCCGATGTCTACTGGCCCGATCGAAGACGCGTTGTACCGGCGTCGTCATCTCCACACGATGCGCAAGGATCCGGCTGCAGTGTGCGTGAGCGCAAGCGCGAGAAGGCAGAAAGCGCGCCAATCTTCCTGCGCGAAATCCAGGGCTTGGTGGCAGCACGAGTGGCCACGGTCGTAGTGGCTTTGTGGGATCCCAAGGATGCGGCGACGGTACGGTGCGGGCAACGACGGCCATGGCGGCGGCGTGTCCATCCAAGGGCATGGCGGCGCCTAGCACTGAGCAGTCGTGTGGTGTTTGGTGTCGGCAAGCAGGCAAGCGGCGGCTGCTGCCAAGCAAGTTCAGGTTTCAGATCCTGTGTGATTCAAGTTCAGACATCGTTGGCACGCACGTGTTCAGATATCGTCGGCTACGGCCGCGGTCAAGACGGTCGGCAACGCCGTCACGTCCGGCACCTTCCACGTCGCCGGCCGTGACTAGAACGTCGTCTGCGGCTTCGACCGCCAGCGCCTTGCCCTATCCCACATCTCCGTCAAGCAGGCGGAGGACCAAGACTGTGACGATGACGGCGAGCTTCAGCATCGAAGAGAAAAGGAGACTCCACCGGCGGCCGCAAGCTCATGAACATGAAGATCGGAAGCGGCAAAGACAAGGACACGGTGTTCACCCGCTACTCCCGCTCCTACACGATCGCTGTTACGGAGGCGTTCCACAAGTCGCCAGAACGCCCGCTTGCACTCGCCATGGCAGATGTGCTGTAGGCACTCACGATCGCAACGCTCAATTCCCCAACTGATGCAGATGTGAGTTGCCGCTGAGATATGTGGGTTGAGCAGGTCAGCCCACACTATCTAAGTGGGCCAAGCTTGAACAGCTCAGCGGGTTAGCGGCACGAGCAACCCAGCGGGTTGGCGCAGCAGCCCGCCCCACCTTTGCATCCTTAGTCGTGCCCTTCACCTCCCCTCACCGCTTCTAAGCGTCTTCCCTGCTCTTCTTGATACGCTGCATCGGCTACTGCCTGCAGGTACCCGTTGTTCCTACCGCCATACATCTAACAGACTAGCCTTGACCCAAGCCAACGCAAAGCGGACCGTGAGATAAGACGGCACGGCACAGCCGGTTGCTGTTGAAGGAGAAATGAGGCCACTATTAACGGATTAAGGTACAACAGCCTCAACTCCCTGTTTGCAATTAGCTTCCTGCATCCACTATGAAAAATAGCTTCTACATTTCGTTTGGTTGAGATCTAAGAACACATAAATATTATTCCTCGATTACTTTCAAAGAAATAAATGGATTTGCAAATTTTGGCTGAACAGTGCACACCGAATGCTCGAGAAAATGCCTATATGAATTTCAAACTTCGGCACATGTATTTGAGTACATACCTGAAAAAAAAAGAGAGAGACTGAGACTACTATCCTTGCATATGGAAGTAGTTTTCATTAGAAAAGCCAAAGTGCCCATGAAGTTATATATTCTTCATTGAATACATGTTCGATGGTGTAAAGCTTTAGCCATTTGCAAATTCGCATAGCTTAGTTGTACTAATGTAAACACAGTTATCATTACCAGATAAACAAAAATGTCCATTTGAATCTTAAAAGGATAATCACTCACAAGGTTTCTTTCATGTGAACTGCATCCTCAATAGTAGAAATTGCAAATGGTTCAAGAGGAATCTGAATACAAGGTGAAGAGGTGGCAGTTAAATCTGACTATTACCAAACTGTACTTTGTCAGTGATGCATCTTTTTTTTTATTTCAGTCGATCCCACCCTTCAGTAATCAGTAAATCACTTTTGTTTTATAATCTTGTATTGACCATGTTTTCTTAAACAAATGTTGTAAGATTTTTATACTCTTACTTATATATGGCTTGCTTTGTTATAAATCAGTGAAGTATAATCCCTTATATGTATGGTAACAACAGGTTTTACAGTACATAAATTTAGCACCTAGAATATGAAATATTTTATTCTCGGCTCTCATTTATCTTTCAATGTATATCAGTGTTCCAACTTCCAAGAGCTCAGTCACATTAGCAGCCTTGTCACACTTGGTTTCATCTAACCTCCACACTCTTCTTCAGTAATGAAATGTAAATTCCGGAGTACAAATAACTTCAGTACTTCATTTTTCTAAGAACAAGTCATAAATATTTATGTAAAGTTTAGATTACAAATTAGGACATTAACACTATTTGCACAAAATCTGCTCTTCCTAACTTTGTCCCACCAGATTTGAGATTCACAAAAACATGGCTTCACAATGGTTGGCACTCCACACAGGAGCGCGGCAATGCCGCGCTTTGTTTTCTAATTAACTATTAGGGTTGGCGCTAAAATAATAATATAAAAGGCGTCAAGGGACTCATTTTGTGACATTTTGCACCACACCTCAATTTTTGGGATCGACACTAGAGTAATCCAAAAGTGTTTGAGGGGCTCATTTTGTGACTCCTTGCCACCTCACCTCAAAAAGTACGGGTAGTTGGCACCAAAATAATCTAAAAAGTGTCAATGAGTTCATTTCACTGACTTTTTGCCCACACCTCTGTTTGGGGATCAGAGCTAAAGTATCCAGAAGTACCGAGGGGCTCATTTCGCTGCTCTTTGACCCCTCACCTAAAAGGTACAGAGGTTGGCACCAGAGTAATATAAAAACAAAGAAAAGAAAAAAAGAAAAAAAAAATATAAGCTGGGGGGCTTCACCGCCTACCCCATCGTCATAGTATGCCTACAACTACACATGGGTGAGGGGCTTTGCCACCTACTTCGGCGTCACCAACAACACATTCACCAACATATTAGTAAGGGGATTCGCCTCTGACTTCAGTGAACTCAACACGCCTTAGCCAACATCTTAGCAATGGCTTTCGCCATTGACTTCGGAATCAATGATTACGCCTTCACTAACATTCGGCACGGTGCTTCGCCGCTGACTTTAGCGAAATAGACACTAAGCAACCCGCCATTTTTGGCAAAGGGCCTCACCATCGATTTTGACGTTGCTAGAAACACCTTCACAAACATATCGTTAGCAATTTCATCACCGACTTCAGCTAAGTTGACTTCACCCATGCCAACCTATCGAAGAGGGGGCCTCACCATCTACTTCAACGTCATCAACTACAAATTCGCCAACATGTTTATGAGGGGATACGCCATCGACTTTGAGGCTTTGCCATCAGCTTCGATGTAATCAACGCCACCTTCACCAATTTGGTAGGGATTGTTATTGGCACCATCAACTTTGACTTCACTGCCAATTGGAGTGGGAAGATCTCCATCCACAACATCAACCATGCCTATGTTATTTACTTCAAGCACGTGGAAGAATTTCTCACAAGCACATGCCAAGATGGCCTATGAGGCGTGCATTGGATAAGTAATCTGCTCGAAGACAAAAGCCTTGTGTGGTGGCTATGAGTGAAAGCTTGAAGATAGGGGTCATGATTGTCTACAGCTATGTCACCTTAGTTGACAACTTTGCCTACTTCAATTACATCAAGGTCTTCGGTGAAGGCTCAATTACGAAAGGAAGGTATTAATGGCACTACCAAATATAGGATCATAAATGTTTGAGCGAAGGTCGGGATTGAAGACTAGCTAATGGCAAAACCATCCATAAACTATCCCTATATAGACGAGAGCTGCATGTCAGGATTAGTTGTAATTGGGCCACTGTTGATGGTGGATAGCGTCAACTTTTTATATATCAAAAGGGCATGAAACACACATCAATATCTAGAAGGCTAGGGTTTTATCTAACAATTTCCACGAGTTTTGGTGATTTACCAATTTCCAGGGACTAATCCAGAAAACACTGAAAAGAGGGCATAACTACAAATCTACATCACGGAATTATCCGCAACTCAAGAATACGCCAAACTACCCTAGAAGGATCCAGAAGACACCGGAGCGAAAGGGAGCACGAGGGCTTCCAGGTGGGGCCGCCCGGCCCCACCTGTCAGGCCGGCCGGCCCTCTGTGAGGGGGACCTTCTCCCCCCTTCTGGAGTCTTCTTCCACCGCCTTTGAGGATCAATCTCAGCACTACGTGAAGTCGGTTTGATCAAACGACTGTTGTGCACCCCACCGGGCTATATAAGCGGAGCCAGACCCCTCCAGGAAACCCTAATTCATTCAAGAAGGAGAACCAATTCATTCAAGTCATCCAGAGCTTCAAGTTCTAGTTCCTCATAGCCTTCTAGTTCATAGTTTAGCCTAGTTAGATCTAGAGTAGAGAAAATCAAGTTCTTCATCGATCTTGGATTCCCGACGTTGTCAAGAAGAGAAGAGTCTGGTATAGTTCTTAAGCTTTTCTTTCTTATTGTAATATCTGTGTTTGTACGATCATTACTAGCAATATTGTTCTTCATTACTATGTTCTTGATTGCATTGTTCATCGTCTACTTTAATATGTCTAGTATAGTTAGTTTGCTATTATATTCATGCACTGGTTCGTATAGCGTTCATCAATTCGATCGGTTGGTGAGTGGTAGGTTGTGTGTAGGCATGGTGCCTAGATGCATTACTTATCTAC
This sequence comes from Chrysopogon serrulatus, assembly GCA_015844335.1. Lineage (NCBI taxonomy): Eukaryota > Viridiplantae > Streptophyta > Magnoliopsida > Poales > Poaceae > Chrysopogon > Chrysopogon serrulatus. Next base: position 20,457 of record JADLZL010000002.1, on the reverse strand, counting down.
GAATATCCCCGGTTGTCTTGCCGGTAGTGAGGTAGATCGTGGATGTGATAGATCCATTGAGTCTTTTGTAGGTCTTCCCCCGTATGATGGATTGGTAGAGTGGAATTGTTAGGTTAAGAGTATATTTATATACATGAGGTTCCTGTACTCATCTTTTTCTGTATATTGCTCCGATGTGTTTGGAAATTATAGTAGTATTACTTAGCAATGATTGTTAGACATACTTGCACTAAATAAAGTAGCTTTGACTGTAGCTTGAATATTTAGGAGTTATTTCTCTATTAAATGATTAGACGACTTAACATGTCTAGATTTCTATGAGTGAATTAGTAATATTATGAGATGACTGATCATATTTATCATTTATTTATTATTTATCATGTGACATCTTCCTGTTGTTGAGGAGAGTTGACATTGGCTACATCTCTTATTCACTTTATATAAGTGTTATCAATACTGTAGATTAGCTGTTTAGCAATGCCTTCCCAAAGTGGTAGAATATAAATAACAACCCTCGGTAATACTCTAGGTAAAATGCTACAATGGTATAATTATCTCATCCGTTTGCGTAATCATTCTTAGTTTATATTCATCTTTATCTATTTCTGCCTAGTCACATAAAACGATAAGATTGAGTACCAAGATTTATTCCTAGCTTTACAATTGGGGATGACAACCTAGTTTCATAGTTAGGAGTAAGGGTAAAGAGACTAGTGGCTAGTTGCTGAAGGCAAGTTAATTAATACCAACATTTTTAGCGTCATTGCGTAGGATAGGGATTTGAGATTTTTTTGCAGTGACGTTAAAAATGCCAACAACCACACTTAATTGTATTCAACTATTAAGTCTTATACTTTCAATCAAAACCTGAGGGGTTATTATTGGGGGTGTACTATATCTTAGGGACCCCATTGGTATTTTTAGGGCCCAATTACATGGTATATGAACTTGTAGGATGAGGTTTAGTGCCTTGTAGAGGCCCCCTCCCACCTTTCCCTATAAAAAGGGGAAAGGGGGCTGACATCTCACCCTTTGTGGTTCTCTCTTTCTCCCCCACTTCCATATCTCTCATGTTCAATCCCTAACCAATAGTAACTTTGTGAACTTGTTCAACTCAAATCAATCCATACTTAATTATTACTAAGCAATAAGTCTATTATTGATAGCTCATGATCAATCTTTGCAAGCTTCAACTCAATTAAATGTAAACCTTCAACTATTTCCAACTAATCAACCACCATTACACTTGTATGTTGTAGCACAGTTGGACTTTACTTGATTGACTTGTATTGGGATAAGATTAGCACTAAGCTTTAAACTCAACATGTAATGATCAATATGAATATCGTTGAGTCTCTAGTACTATGATCTTTTTTGTTGAGATTTCTTCTGTCTTAAATCTATGTATTCCATGTTGAACTCATCTCCCGTAAGTTCCATATTAAAAAATTATAGGTTCTATTGAAGTTCTATGGTTTAGCATAGAGATATGATGTTTTAGGGGACGATTTTTTTTGCGCAAAACTTCTAAAATCCGTGGAAGACAATTTTCCGGGCCCAAAACTTCTAAAACTCATGTCTTCTTGTAATTCAATTTATGAAATTCCCGTATCACATCAAGGCACTCTCCCGTGTGGCCATTTCTCAGGCCAAGGCGTTGGCGATCTAAAGTCATACCAGGTTTGCATAAACGGTATAATAACTCCTTACGTTCCCTAACCCTCCAAGTGAATCCCTAGCTTGTCCTATAAAATAAAAAATTGTATCCTATATGTCCTGGTATTGTAAATTGTGAACTAGCTTTTGAAGTGCCAGCTTTAATTTCAAAATTTAAAAAGTGCCAGCTTTAATTTCAAAATTTAAGTAGATGACCCTGATAGTGTAAATTGATAGTGTCGTAATGAATTTACGAAACTAATAACATCCTAGGTGGGTCTTGGTATTATAAATTATGAAATAACTTTTTTTAAATTTGAGTACGTATTACTGGTAGTGTATAAATCGATAGTATGGTAATAAATTTACTAAACTAGTATTTTGAAGTGGTACCTTAAAAAATTGAGTAGGTGGCCCCATTATTATAAATTGAGGCTTATGAAGTAGTAGTCTCTCTAGCTCAATTTGAGCAACACTAACACCTGCAGCATGAGTAAATGTATATTTTTACTGCTATCCGACATTGAGTTTTTATGTCTCATATGCTATTTCTATTCCTATTGGATAAAATATAAAACACAAGCATGGCTTAGAATGAGAATGGCCCGTTTGGATCCGTGTTGATTTGGGCAAGGTCTGAAACAAATTAGCGTGAGGTTAGAAATGTTGAACTTAATTAGGTGAAGTACTTGTTTCCCCATCCAAAAGGCCCTAGAATATTGTATGATGTGCTCACATTTGGGTGGCTGGATGAAAATCCTAGGAGGGTAAAATTCGTAGTCTTTCCTTCAAATTCATGAGAATCAAAGCATGTGCGTCCTTGAATTTTTTTATGTGCTGAATGACCATGTTATGTACAAATAACACTTTATTCTCAATATATTTAGAAGGTTTTGCATGATTAAAATACTTTTGTTGTGCCAGAATGCATTTTGTGATGTTTAATGCAGTTATTTGAGTTGTTTGTCGTCAAAAATAATTACGATCCGGAAATCTATTTTGTCTTTTATTTATCTCAACACCTGGACTGTAACTGCACAGGCTTAGGCTTATTTGTCTTTCTTATCTTTACAGCTAAGATACTCAAAGTGATTAATGGAAGAGATAACCTGAAGCGCTTCATCATGGAACAAGCAGCTGTAGGATGTGCTACTATCCTGTTCGACGTGCTACTATCCTGTTCCCATGTCATTTCTGCTCTAGTGCCAATATTGGGCCATATAGTGAGATGCCCTAGAGCCCTATATGGGCCGTACGTGAGACAGTAGGGGCTCTTGTTCTGGACATAGCGTTCTCATATACTAATACCCTGCACTTCCATGTGCTAGTATTTGACTACGGTCATTAACAGGAGTTTTTGTGAATCCCTTATTGCTAGGAGTTTTATGAATCGAGGTCACCATATGCACATATGCAAATTTAGTAGTTTTATGCAAATAATATGGGTTGAGAGGTTCATCTTGGCTTTGTTTCCTTCGTTTCCATTCCATTAATTTTGTTTGCCTGTCTTGGAAGCCTAGTATTTAATTCCAAACACTCGTAAATTAGAGGTCCGGCTATTTTCACAACCCAAACTATATGTTGTTTGGATGGCTAATGATCATATTAATTTGGACTTGTTTGGAAGGCTAGTTTTGGGCCAAATACCATTGTTAAAATATAGGCTTGTAAGATTATACAGGTTTAATTGAAAAATGCTGTAATACAGGCTTGGGAGATTATACAGGTTGAATTGAAAAAATGCTATTTGGATAGCTGGTTCACCTACTAAAATTACAGGAATTTTGGGCTTTTGCAACTAAAAAATTATAGAGAACTACTTCGGTAGTCCACTTATAGAAATTTACACGTATCTTAAAGCACCTGGGTAATTAATTAAAAATTAATTTTGTTTGGATCTAGATTAGGGCTGACCCTATCCATGCCCACTCCAAGTCCATCAGTCACCCAACCCAGCCCATAGTCATTTCTCCTTTCGTCTTTGGCGAGTGAGCAGTCATGCACGGACATCTCGGTCACTTCTTCATTTCTTGTAACAAGAAGAACCGGAGGCGGGCGGTGACAGCCATCCAACAGTCGACGATGATGGGTGGTCGGCCACCGCGGTTTCCCTCGCCTGCTCCGCATCCAGTCCATATCTCATCTAGCTGGGATGGTCTCTCCCAGGTGCGGCGGCGGCGGGGCGGACGGGCGGACGGCTACTGCGGCGGTCGACGGCGGGCGGGCTAAACGGCTACTACAACAAATGATGGCGGCAAGTGGCTACGACAATGTCTGACGGCAACGACAAATCGGACGGTGACGACGGTGGCTCGGCAGGGCTGCACTTTGATGTGCTTGAGACTTGAGGATTTGTACAATGTCGCTTGAATTTTGTTTTGGTACCCAATTGGTGTAGTGTGTTTGCGATTTCTGTACTTGAGATTTTTGAGAGTTCAGGTTGGCTTCATTTCTGAATTATTCTACCGTGGCAGTAGGTATCTTTGTCTTTAATTGAAAACTCATATTTCCATGATATGCATTGAGATCCCAATAATTATTGAGTTTTGTTTGAAATATGGCTTGAATTCGGAGACAAACCGCAATCGGGGCTCGTATGGATAACATAGGTGAAGATGAACATGAGGAGGAATTGGACTTCCATCTTAGGATTTCTGATGATAGTAGTCCGGATAATGAAAACACGTCATCGAGTTCAAGTTTATCATCAATGGGAAGGGATATTGGTGTTGATGCACAGGGAGATACATCGGTAAATTATCCATGTGACTTCCTATTTATTTGATCATTACTGTGAGTTTGTGGTAGCTAGTTTGTGACAATGTTTGATATGTCTGCATCGATGAAACACAAAGATTCAAGCGTCTCAGGGAGACGGCAAATGTACTTATGACAAGGATATATTTACGAGAATAGCAGCTGGTGCAGAGACGGAAAATACATTGGATGAATACTGGGACATAGTCAGAAAGACCTTTGCAACTGAAGGGGAGGCTTGCATTTTGTAACACCCCGGTGTTACGTTAACCTAAACCTGCCATGTCATCATCATCATTGCATGAGCATTCGTCATTAGAAAACCCTAATGACTATGATTAAAATGAGTTTATGATTCTAGGGTTTGTTTGCGCTCTTTTATATTGCATGTGTATGTATACATCATTTAAATTCCACCCACATGTTTGATTTGGTTTATAAAAGCAATCAACTAAAATCAATCGTGATGCTTGCAAGTGTTTGGCTAACCCTGACTTACACCCCAACCAAGTTTTACAAGTCAAATGATGCAAAAGCAAGAATCAAAATTGAATTGAATCCGAATCCCAAACCCTAACCCTAGTTGGTTAAGTGTTGGAATTCGAATTTCATTTTCAATTTTGGTGAGCTAACCATAATTAATTTTATAAATAAAAGTTGCCAAACTTTGGTACCATTTCAAAGTATGAAGTTTGTACTTTGAAAGTGTGCCATTGGTTGGGTTTGAAAAGTACCACAACATCATTAATTAATTGCCCAAAGTCTCAATTTGAAACTCCTTTTCAAAAGGTTTGAAATTCCAAGTGTTTTTTTGCCCCTTCTTAAGTTCATCTCAAAATATTCAAAATTTGGGAAAACTTCAAAAATACAGTTTGTGCATCTCTTTGAGCTCTACAACTTTGATATATAAAGTTTTTCAAGTTTTTGAATAAGATTTGAACTAATTTCAAAAGTTCTTCACATTGAAAATATCCCCTTTTGATTTTTAAACTCCAATTCAAAAATTATTTGGTTTCATGAAAAACTTTCTACATGAAAATTGTAGATCTTGAAAAATGGAACAACTTTTATTTTTGGAGATTTTCATCTTTTATTCAAAAATTAAAAGTAATTTTGAAATCCTTAAAATTAAGGTTTTGCCCTCTTTTGAATTTGAAATACAAATTCAAAATATATTTGAAATCTGACAAAACTTCTTAAATAGAAGTTGTAGAGAATTAAATTTTGCACAATCTGTATTTTGGGAATTTTTCAACTTTTATTCAAATTTTCGGAGTAATTTTGAAAATGAAAACTGGTGAGGTGGCTAGTTGCTACAAAGTGCCGAAGGGTGGGGGGAACTTGGGCTTCTCCTTCGCCCATGCCGGCCGGCTGCCGCCGTGGCCTCTCCGGCGTGTTCCCGGGTTTCACGCGCGGTCACACACCTGGACGGGGTCACGAAGACGCTGGGCATCTCCTTGATTCACCTCGCCTATATAAGCCACACGCCGGCAATCGCCGCCGCTTTTCTTGCCACGCCATCGCCGCCCGAAGCTTCGGCCGCCGGAGAAATTCCCACGCCCTCGTCCACTATCATCCAATCCCTCCCGCAACCATCTCCGCCACCTCATTGCGCGTCGACTGAGAGGTGTTGGGCAGGTTAGAACCGTCGGAGTAGCCCTAGCCGCCGTGTTCTTCTCCCACGCCGGCCGGAGCGCCGCCAAGCTCACCGTCGCCGCGGCTTTCTCCCTCTGCTCCGCCTCAGTCCCTACCACCGCAAGCACCGAAGTCGGGGTGAGTCTCTAAACCTATCCCTACCTCTGTCTTGGTCTCTACCGAGCTCTCATACCTAGAACGCCATGGCGCCGCCGAGCCATGTCGCCGCCGAGCCGCCATGATCACCACCACACGTGCTCCAGTGACCGGCTAGGGCGGTGTAGTACCTCGTTGTGACCGGGAGATAGAGAGGAGCATGTTGGTACTTTTTGTGTCGCCTGCGAAGTCGCCGTCGACGAGGGCGACCATCGCCACCGTCGTCGCTTTGTTGAATCAGAGAAGGGAGGGAGGAGACGGGCGCCGACAATGGGGCCCTTCTCGCCGTGGGCCGAGAGAAAGAGGAGGGAGAAGGCAGAGGCGGGTCAGCGGGAATGGGCCGAGCAGGCCCGGCCGCGTTCGAAGGCGGGCGTCTTGGCGCTTGCCAGTCGTGGCCGTGGGCTTTGTGCGGGCCGCGAAAGAGCCCAAAAGGAGATGTGTTTGGTTTTTTTTTTTTTTCTAAATTCAATTTCCAAAGCTGAATTTCATCTTTTTGTTACAATTTCATTTGGGCAGTTAAAAATAAAATAAAAATATGTGTGTGATCTCTGAAGAATGCTCTTTGCAGTAAAAATACTAACTTTGTTTTTCTAATAAAATTTAATTGTGCTTTAATTTGCTCTTTAAATTAAGAAATGCAACTTCCATGATTTTTCATAATTAAAATATCAGTCCAAAAATCATGAAATTTGTTTTGTGTGCTAATTAGGTGATGATGATCTTAATTATGAAGTTTGATCCTGTTTTGATTAAGTTTTGTATTATGCTTAATTAATACCTTAAATAATTAGGGTTTAATTAATTAATTCCTTGATTACTTAGAATTTAATTAATCTCCAATTAGTAAGTTACTTAGCGGCTTTCAACGACTGTAAAAATGGTTAATAAATTAGTAATCACCTTTAATCACTTTTAAGGTTGCCTGATTTTGGGATTGAGTGATGACCCTAGGTCATTAACCCTAATGACCTTCAAAGATTTCATGTTGATTGCGTGTCGCTAGTCCGTCGCCGTCGATGCTAGTTGTACCTTCTTAGTGTAACTATACCGTGAAGGAAAGTTGTACTCAAGATAGGTTAACCATCGTTGCATCGTCATCGCATGTTCCTTTTATTACTGCATTGTAATCATGCATCTCAATCGTGTAGCCGTGCCGTCCGAAGAAGGTGTTCGGCGTGAGGAGGTTGGTCTTGATCTCAACAGTGTCCTCACTGCTCCTAACTTCGTCGAGCCTCAAGGCAAGCCCCGGATGCATTCAGACCTTTCCTTGTATTTCGAAAATCTTTTATATTGTATGTTGATGATGTGATGCATTAGGTAACAGGAATTGTGTGGTATCCTAATTTGATGCATTTACCGTACCTTGATATATACCCTGGATACCTGTTTTGATTTCGAAAATGCTAGTGTATGCTTAGCCCTGCAAATAGCAAAGGCTTTACGAAATGTTTTTAAAGATGTGATAACAAAATCCCCATTGAGGGCAATTACGAAAACCTGATGCTACTTGCTGGTATCCCTTCACTTTGATCGGGTCAAGGGTACGCAGCAAGAGCATGATGATGAGTAAATTGAGACCGGGTGGAGTGACTTGCACCAGGAGGGGCTAGTGCCTTGGTGTAGTGTCGTCCACTTGTGAGTCGGTTAAGGACCGTCCGTTGTTTGGCCCTGGGATCATGAGGTTATTGGATAGTACTAGTCGCATGCTAATGGCGGTAAGCTCCCTTGTATGATCCACACGAGAACGGACACCGGGACGAGAAGTAACGTGTACCCATACTACGAGTGCACCCGTCGACGGTTGTGGACCGACGGCGTAGGAAGATGGTGTACTTGTGCTCTCGTGGCTAGGACCCGCTTGCAGTGCGGAGAAATGCAAGCGTGAGTTGATGTATGTAAGATGTTTGGTCATGCATACATCGTGTGGCTAGAAGCCCCACCGGGTATATTAAGCGATTCGAATCGTCGTGTGCTCCACGATATGGGAGCCGTGATCCGAGTCCCGGCATCGTAGTAATAATGGAAGTCGATGATGGAAAGTTTTGAATCCGGTACATGGTTGACAAGTGATTGATGTAGTAAAGTAAGGACTGGCTTAGTCTCTTTTTGCAAAGGTGTTATTTGATCTTGCTAAAAGCCTTACCTTGATTCCCACCGGCCAAAGCATTCCCGAGTCTTCTCCCCAATTTTGGTCGGGTAAGTCTTGCGGAGTACTTTTTGTACTCGGGTTTGTTTAACCCCTCATTGCGGGTGAACCGCGTGAGCAAGTGTGTTACGGCCCTTGCTGCATGACGGTCGTTGATGAAGTGACTGACGAGAAATAGATTGTGTGGCCCCTTGGGTAGGGCACTTTCGTTGCGTGAGAGTAATAAAGTTAAGTAATGATACTTCCGCTGTTTTGTAATAATGCTACTCTGGTTTGTATAAATTTGACAAAAGGTTTGTAAATTAAGTTATTGTAAGTCTTCCGCTACTCGTATTTTGTATGAAAACTGTTGTAATACTTGTGATGTCTCTCGTAAGTATCGATCCCGGAGTGATCGTGGTTTTATCGGGGATTCACCCGACGTAACATTCTAGGTTATGTGGTACTCAAGTACGGCTGACAGAGGTCTTAGGGACAATGTCAGGTGCTTATGGGCCATATAATTTAGAAGGTTCTGCCACACATTTTCTACAACAACTATGCGAGGGAGAAGGGTTTCGGTGTCAAAATGCAGAAACATATACCCAATTAGTTTAGGAGACAGATGGCTGCTGAACTTATATTTTCATAAGCCAATGAAGCTAAGGCGAAGGAAGCAGCCAACAAGATCCTAAATTCGGCTGATGTTGAGGAATAGTTGGTTCCATTAAGTAGTCTATTATTTTCGACAGATTTTGAGGAATAAATAGTTGGTTTTAGTAATCCTAGTGCCTTTAAGTGTTTTGGAGTAGTGTTTCTTACATGTCAATGAAGATTTAGATTCATATGGGTCGTTTTGGTTTCTTAGGTCCTTCGGTTTTATATTCGCGTGGTTTGGAACATTTTCAGTTGGTGGGTTTGCAACATTTGCAGATGGTGGTTATGTTGGTGGTTATGGTAAACATTGCAACGTTCAGTTCCTTATAATTGATGGCTGCTTTACATGTACGAAGTTTAATATTGATTGATGAATGGTTATTAAGATTACAAATGCATATGTGGCTGCTGTACTCCGCTGCTACTTTTTAAGGCTGTTTGTTATTCTGATTAGTCATGCTTATGCTCGATGGAATTAAGTGATGGTCTGTTCATTATTAGGAGCACAAAACATGTAAAAACGCCTTGTTGATGTCGAGAGCGTGTTTATCTTTTGCATTTGACGTTGATTTTGTCAATATGCATACGCCTCTCTTGCGCGCTTGTCACAGGAGACACAAATTAAAAAAACGTTATACCAGTATTTGATAAAAAGCGCCTCTAGTCATAGAACAAAAGTAGCGGTGGTGCCTATCGAACTGGAGAGAATTGTTCGCTTGCATTGAATTGGTGCGCAAGATGTCACACCATGAATCACATCTGCTAACAAAGAAACACAAATACATACTCTCTCTGTCCCACTTTATTTGTCGTCCGAGTGTTTGGCTCAAGAATTTAGGCAAGTGGTCAAAGACCCCGCACATCCCTACCATAGCAATAATGATCTAAGGAACCTGCTGCAATTTTAGGTGTGTGGTGGTGGTGTGAGAGGGGCGAGGGAGAGAAAAAAAGAATAAGACATGCGTGCAGTGGGTATAGCTACTCAGCTCAGCTATAGTCTACTAGCATACAACAGTTAATACGGGATAAGTGACTATAGCCTCAACGACAGATAAATCGGGACGGAGGAAATATGTGGAGGAGCAAGCCACCACCGCCAACTAGATAGATCAATTACACCCACACCATTGAGAGACAACGTCCAGATGCTGCCGCCAAATCCTCGAGCATTGAGCCGCTGCCGTCGAGGCCGCCGCCGCCATCGACAAACGTGATGCTGGCGCTCTCGGAACCCATTGCTGCGGCGACGTCCCTCGGCACCCTCCGACGCGGCGAGCTGGCGACGCCGGTCCCTCGGAGCTCCGACCGGTAGGACCCCGAGCGTGTCGTCATGCATCCACTTCTGCCGCAAGATCATGGCCGTTGCCCCCCGCGCCTCAGCTGTGCAATCAACCCGGGGCCTCGGCATCCAATCCATCCTCCGCCCTTCGCATGGCGGAGTCGGCTGCATGGTCAAGAAGCTCTGCACGCCGTCGTCGTTACTTCCTGAAGAGCTCGATGATGTGGAGTCCAGACACACCAGAGCGATGATGTGCACGGCTGCACCGATGCAATGCGGTGATGCATCGTAGTATTCGGCCAACGGCGCGACCTGTCATTCAATGGCCGGTCCATGGAATATTGACCAAACGCGTATTTTACAGATGTAAAAAGATTACTCGCACAGTTCAGTCACTGCTCCCCGTTGCCGCCGCCCCGTCCCCAACATGCAGCCGTACCCACGTGACTGTATCCACCGGCGAGTGACCCCATGCGCTACCCGTTATTACTCCGCTTGTGGAGTCGTTCTCTACTCCACCGCGGCGCTTCTCTGGCATGACGAGCAACAACTAACAAGCTCTCGGCGCGACGACGCTCGAGTGGCAGAGAGATGATCACAGAAACATGAGGCAGGGAGAGATGCATGATCACAGAAACGAACATGTTCAGACATCAGAAACATGTCAACATGATAATAGTAACACGGATAACATCAGGTTGACAACCCCATCACATCACAATAAGATACTGATGACTAGTTACTGCTTACACGTACGGTAGTATATGCATAACGCGACACAGCAGAGATAAACATAAAGACTTCTACCGATGATGCCCTGCAACGACAGAGTTGGATTTCCCTCCCCTCACTGTCACTGAAGCCCTCGCCAATCTATCGCACCGACTAATTTCCCTCGTCATCGCTGTCGTCGACATAGAACTCCTCGTAGGCGCCTCCTCCATGGTAGTGCTGATGCAGAGTGGCCATCACCTTCTCATAATTTGACTGCAAGTCAGCCGCTATATCGGCGAGGCACTCCCGCAGTGCCTGTTCCTCTTCTGAATCGGGGGGATCCCGAAGCAGTTCTTCTGGGAGGCCACGAGGATGTTTCGGTGGTACCGGAGGGCGCGCCTCCAGTGCTCTGATGTACTCGATCTTCACCGGCAACCTCACCAGCTTTTGCTTCTTCTTCTTCACAGGTCCCGCGGCGGCGGGCTCGTCCTTGCCGGATGACATCTTACACGCCCCGGCTTCTGCCTCCGCCATCTTCACGACGGCCGCCTTGTTCCCCGCTCTGAGCTCCGCCTCCGCCACGTTCATGTCGGCCGCCTTGTTCTTGTTCCCCGCTCCGAGCTCCGCGTCCGCCATCTTCACGACGGGAGCCACCTTCACGACGGCGGCCGTGTTCCCCGCTGCAAGCCCCGCAACTGCCTCGGTATGGTACGCTTGGTAACACCGATCTCGCCGAAGATGCCGACGTCGATGCTGCACCCGTGAACGAGGCGAACCCACATGAGGCCCAGGCCAAGAGGGTATATATGGCCCGGCCCGTAACCCTAAGCGCTATTGGTCCCTTTGCGACTGGGAGTCCTAGTCCAACCCATATGCGCATCCTCTTAGACTCCGACACGTGGCTGGTCGATTGGATTGGAGGCATTTACGAATGACAAATTCAAGTGTTTTTTAAGGAAAAAAAAAGGTGAAGGCGTCAAATACAAATGTCGCAGCAGGTCGTAGCTGCACAATTACAACAGCAAACCACTCAAACCATCTCCCGCATGTACAAGTGGAACACCAACCGTGTCACGTCAACGACGGCGAAAACGCGCGCCATGCCGCGGAGCGCCGCCGACCGAGCAAACAGACGCACACGCGCGGGGGCAATGCAAATTAAAGCCGCGGCGCCGCCTACAAGAAGGCCTTGCGCAGCGCGACGGCGGACGCGACGGCCACCCCGTAGAAGAGGATGAAGATCCCCGTGACGTTGATGAGCTTCATCTCGGCGGCGGAGGCGGCGGCGGCGCTCTTCTCGACGAGCCCGGTCTGCGCCGCGCACACGGCGAGCATGAAGATGGCCAGCCCGGCCATGACGTGCGCGGGGACCGCCGCGGTGCGGGTCTCCGAGTGCGCGCCGGGCAGCCAGAAGGTGACGAAGCCGAAGAGCCACTGCAGGCCGAAGAGCGAGATGGCGGTGATGCCGAGCCACGAGTGGAGGCTCACCAGGTCCGGCGCCACGGCCGCGTCGTGGAACTTGAACGCCGCGTACACGCCGAAGATGCCCAGGATGAGCCCCACCAGGTGGATCAGCATGTGCGCCATCTTCTGCGTCCGGTGGTGTGCTATGTGCGAAGGGATCGTCGAGTATGCCAGGATTGCTGCAAACATTTGAAATTTCATTGTCAGCAAGCATCTATCTGCAACAGCAGCAAATGACTGCATGATCAGACAGCAATCCAGACAAATTTTGTGACTTGATCAGCTATCATGATTGCAATAATAATCTTCTCCGGGAAACATATATAATCATGGTGCAGTTGCTGCTACACTGATCGTCGTACGTGCTTAGCTTGGCAGGAAAACGTAGCGATCAGAATGGTCGTTATCGGAAAAATCCGATTAGACTGGTGCTAAGACGCACCAAACACACTGATTGGCACTTAAACGACGAGCTCGTCCATTGCTTTGCCGCCACCAAACCCCCCTACTAGTACTAAGCTACTACAGAACCTATCGTCAGCAGGTTTAAAGTGCAGGGAACCAGTACGTGATCGCGTTCTTCTTCACACACACACACACACACACACACACACACACACACAAAAAAGAGAAAGGAATCGTGTCCCATTTCGACAAGGACAACTACTGCATCTTGTCATCTTCATGGGGGCTTTCGGCAATGGTTCTGCTCAGCCGTCGCGTCGAATAAGCATGAATAGCCTCTAAAGTTTCATTCTAGAGCAGTTGGTCATATATGCAATACTCAAATGGCACACTTGGAAGCGATTCCATAATAGTATTACTAAATACTAATACTGTATTAGGTTGGAGTTTTTTTTTTTTTTTTTTTTTTTTTTTTTTTTTTTTTTTTTTTTTTTTTTTTTTGATCAGGTATTAGGTTGGAGTTGGACATACCTTCTCCAATCAGAAGAATGAATCCCCAGGACATCACAAATGGATGAACCTGCAAGCAAAAAAATGGCGTACCACAAAATTAAAGGCAAGTCGCGAATGATTTCCGTTTTTTTTTTTTTTTTCAGCTGATCTTTCATCCGGCCGGTTTATTTATTAATTGGAAGATGAGCTCCTCCTAGCTAGCTACGTGTACGTAATCGTGGTGATGAACCTGAAGAGAGGATCAAAACATGATACGTACATTGAAAATCTGCTCGGGGTCCTCGGACTGTATGTTGATGCCTCCCCGGTAGTGCAGCAGCCAGACGAGCATGAGCACGGCGGTGGTCACGAACAGCACGTGCGCCACCATGCCCACGCGCGACGCCAACATGGAGTGGTGGTGGCTCCCGATGATCCCGCCGTGCGCCATGCCTGCTACCTAGAGCTCTCGCTCCCTCTCCGGCGCCGGCAACAACAAGAAGACGACGACACGAATCGGTCGGTCGAGTCTTTTGCAACTCGCAAGCAGTACGACGAGACGGGCCGCCGGAAAAGAGTAGGAAGCAGGGGCTGTCGTTGGGGCTAGACGGCTAGTAGTTTGATCTGTAGCTGCTGCAGCCGTTTTTGCATGCCAGCGCTGGTGGTTTTAACGAGCCCGGCCGCGAGGGCAGGCGACGGCGCCCCTGCCTGGCCCGGGGGGAATCTGAGGTTACACTGGGATGGTGGTTTTGGGTTTGGTATATCATCCAGCCGAGTGTTTAAGCAAGGCATCGATCGGCCTCAATGTCCAACGACTCCTGGCTTTGCAAGAGAGCAAGTAATCTTGGAGAATGTGCGGACCGAGACGCCGTGACATGCATGAACATGTCAACAAACAACAAACAGTTTCTTCTTCTGGGGTTTGGGTGCCAAGCAGAACTGAAGAAGTAATCAGGCTACCTTTTTATATTCGCAGAAAGGGTAATAGTGGTGGCATGAGATAGCATCGCATATACTCCTACTTCATTCCGCACAAGTAATAACAATTCACATAAAGGATAAAGCAAACGGCAACTTTGTACTGTGTAGTCTGTAGCAGCTTTGTGCCTATCTGTAGGTTGTAGCAGCTTTGTGCATATTCCGCTTTCCATTTATGCTGCTTGGACATAGAAATTGAGTTGGGCCTCCTTACCTATAGCATCGTGTGACCAGAAGTCCTTATGGACCAGACCTATTCTAGACTGTGAAACGGATTCCTGATTACTGGGCCGACTGCAGGTTTTCTTCGCAAGCCCGATCGACCATATTTACTGGGCTCAGAAGGAAAAAAAAAGGCCTAAAAAGAGTTCCATGGACACTACTTTTGGACATAATGCGCCGGACCTCAATGGACAATGGTGGAGTATTTCATTCGGAAAAGCTAACCCGCGTGGTGTCGCGCTTGTGGTGGAGCGAGCGACACCTGCGGAACGCGGCTCGGCCTGCTTGTCAATCGGCCCTACACCCCTTAGGGCGTGTTTGGAAGCGGCCGTAAAGGTGGCCCGAGCCCGTGGCCGCAGCTTCCCGTGTTTGGGACCATTGGGCCGCTCCTCGGCCTGCCTCTCGAGGTGCAAAAGCACCCCCCCTCGGCCTGCCCCGTGGAAACGAGCTCCCCCCTCCGTTTCCCCGTGGCATGGCCGCGCGGGCGCACGGGCCGGGCGATTTCGGGCGCCATGGCGGCGGCCGGCGATGGCTCATAAGGGCTCGGCGGGAAGGGTGAAACTTCCGCGCGCCATTTCCGCCTCGGTGAAATTTCCGCCTATATATCCCTCCCTCCCCGGGGCGCTCCCCTCCTTCGCTTGCAATCCTTCGAAACCCTAATCCAGTTCGATTTGGCGGCGGTGTGGGGTGGTGGTGTTCCGGCGACCGGCCTCTGTCCACGGCGGGCTTCGTCTCCGTTCCCCTTGCCTGGATCCGGTTGGTTGCCGCGCCGTAGCTGCTGCCGAATCATTGGAGGCGGCGGTCTTCTTCCTCGGCTCCCTCCCTCCAGATCTAGCTGCACAGTGGTGCGGTGCGGTCGATCTGCTCCCCTCTCTGCTCGAATCGCTTCTTCTCCGTGCTTCGGTCGCCAGAAGCACCGTCGACCAACCCGAGGTGAAATCCAATACCAATGCCATTTCTTTTTTTGCTCGTACTGTTTTTACGTGTTGTTGACTATGTGTTCCCCGGTTATTGATGCCGGTTACTAGCCACCGGGAGGCATGTTCATTCGCGCAAACCGTGGCTTTGTTCATGTGATTTCTTGATCTATTGTTCTAGATGATCCTCACTGTCCATGATTTTGGATTAATGATATGCTGGTAGATTATGATGTCCATACTCACTGGGTGCCATGTTTTGACATGTAACCATGGCTTTGACCATGGCACTTCTTACTTTGAAGCTTATGCTGATGATTTATGTTCGATCCGTTTGGGTTGATGTTATTATGGTCGATGATGATGTCCGGTAGTCACCGGGGGGCATGTTTGTTCATGCACCGTGGCTTTGTTCATGTGATTTCTTGATCTATCGCTCTAGATGATCCTCACCGCCCATGATTTTTGGATTAATGATATGCTTTGGTAGATTATGATGTCCATACCGATCAAGTGTGCCATGTTTTGACATGTAACCATGGTTTGGACCATGGTACTTCTTACTTTGAAGCTTATGCCGATGATTTATGTTCGATCCGCTCGGGTTTGATGTTATTATGGTCGATGATGATGTCTGGTAGTCACTGGGGGGGGCATGTTTGTTCATGCAGCCGTGGCTACTTTCTAATTAAGTTTACTTCCATGTTGATGCTTGCTTTGGGTAAAATGAATTTATGCTACTTTGTACAACATTCATGCATGTAGATGGATGGTGCCCAGAAAAGAGAGGTCCTTGCCAAGCAAGCTTCCACTTTGGTTGTTGTCATGACTTCCTTTGTAGCCGTGAGGATTAGGATGCCTATCCCCGAGCCTAACCCTCTCGCTATATGCACTAAAGTGTGATGCCGAGCAGATAGACAAATAGTATCTTGCAAGCCATTTACAAGTCCACCGATAGAGAATGTGTGGCCATGATTAGGATGACCAGAGCTCCATTTTTTGCTCAGGTGATCTTTTTTAGACGAGGGGCCTGGTTCCGAGTCTATAGGTTGTAGTGTTGAGGAGCAGGTAGCTATGTTTCTGCACATTGTAGGGCACAACCAGAGGTTTAGGGTTGTCCATCACTCATTTGCTAGGTCCATAGAGACTGTACATAGAAACTTCCACCCCAGTCCTCCGTATGTTTGTTGGTGAGCTCGTAAATGAGATGATTAGGCCACCTTCCTCGACCACTCATCCAAAGATGCTTGGCGCTCTAGATGGAACCCTTTCTTCAAGGTAATCGTCATTTGCATTGTTTGCCCACAATGTAGTTATTGGCCTCACCATATGACACTTGGACCCTTTTTATAGGATGTCATTGGCTCCATTGATGGCACTCATGTTTTGGCTAGGGTGCCTAGGCGCATGCAGCAGGCTTTCAGGGGTAGGAAAAAGGATCCCACACAAAATGTGATGGCTGCTGTGGATTTTGACCTAAAATTCACTTATGTATTGGCTGGTTGGGAGGGCTCTGCTCATGATGCCCATGTCCTAGCTGATGCAATTGAGAGGGAGGATGGATTCACTGTGCCTGAAGGTAATTAGAACCAACTGCACGTCACTAGACTTATTAATATCACGAAGCCTTTTGTCTCACTACACCTTCCATCACAATTATAGGTAAATGCTACCTTGTAGATGCAGGGTATGCATGCCGTAATGGATTCCTTCCTCCCTACAGGGGGGTTAGGTACCATTTATCTCGAGTACAAGAAGACAAACAAAGCCCTCCAATGCAAGGGAGTTGTACAATCTAAGGCACTCTTCCCTTAGGGTAACTGTTGAGAGGGCTTTTGGGGCCTTGAAGAACAGGTTTAGAATTCTGTACAACAAGCCATTCCACCCCTACAAGACCCAAGTCAAGCTGGTCATAGCTTGCTGCATTTTACACAATTGGATCCTAGGATTTGGCTATGACCAAATTGTGCCTGATGAGGACTGGCTTCCCCCTAACCACCCTCCCCGTCCCAACCGCACCAAGGCCAAGATGACTCTTTGGCCATGACCGCAAAGAGAGATGAAATATGTGCAGCAATGTGGGTCGCTAGGGGCACCAACAGGACCTGATGCTTGCATGTTTGTTGTTTTAGTACTGTATTTGTTTACCCTAGTTTGGAACATGTGGTTGTGAACTTATTTGTGTAATATTTGCTAGACAGCTGAGACTATGTATGTTTGTGTTTGTGGTTTCCACTTAACTTGCTGGTTTGGCCAATGATGTTTACCATTTGTTTGTGACATGAGGTGGTCAAGTTTTTCCATATTATTTGCTCGCTTTTTGTCGATCTTACCTCATAGCAGTCATCAAGTGTTCTAGCATCATCCACGTGATGCAACTAATGAGTTCATTTCATTTTGATGGCTACCGGTGGATGGTCTGGAACATTCCATGCCTGTTTTGATTTGTGCCATCTATTAGTAGCCACCTAGGATTTGTATATTGTAAATGAACTGAGGCCACTATCTTATTGATTACTGTATGTTCTCACACTTGTTGTCATGGTACATTGGATATCAGACTAGGATGGCTGCTGAAGGTGTCTTTGTGGGTGCTGATGAGGAGGTGACATTTGCTCCAGCTGCTGCTGTTGTAGCTCCACCACCTATGGTTGGGGCTCCAAATGAAGCCGTTGAAGCACCACCACCGCCGCAAATGCAAATGGGCCTATGAGGTGGAACAACACTACCTCCGGCTTTGTGCTTAGGAGGATGGCCCAAATTAGTGAATGATGGAACTAGGCCCCGACAAGGTGTACAAGGACAAGGATGTGAACTATGTGGCCAACCGCCTAAAGGAGTACAAGTGGTGATGTAGTTAGCCCCACTCAGGTTTATAATCACCGAGGAAGTGGAGGCAAAATGGTCTAGGATCTGCAAGCTGAAAGACCTTAGTGGTGCCTTGTGGGATAGTGATACAAATGCAATCATGCTAGAGCAGGATCATTACCTAGGCCACACCAAGGTAGATGGTGCCTGCCTTTCATTACTGTGTTCTACATCTTATCTTTCTACCCTACTCCTAAACTATACACTACAATGCAGGACCACCCTAAAGATGCTGAGTTCCTAAACTGCCCAATTAGGTTCTACAATGAGATGGAGGCTATTTTCTCCCACTCTCAAGCCACAGGGAAGTATGCTGTTGGCTCTGGTGAGCCTCTTGGGGTGAACATGGCTGAAGTCCAAAGTGCTAAGGTGGAGGTGTCTGATCCAAAGGGCCAGCTTTGGACCTCGAGGGCAAAGAAGGTAATGCATAAGCCCCCCGGGCCCGCTGTAGGAGGCAAGAGGAAGAGGTCTAACTTCACTGAGGATGAGATGATCTTGCTGACTAACATGTCAGATGCTGTGAGGGATGTTGCCAGTGCACTTAGAGAGACTGGGGCTGGCCATGTTGACCCTAAGCTATACCTTGCAGTCCTGGACATGCCTGGGTTCACCACTGATGCCCTAATAGTTGCCTACACTTATCTGCTAGAGAATAAGGCCCTTGCCACAAGCTTTGTTAAGATGGAGCCTACACACAGGGATATCTGGATGAGGACCTACCTTGCCAAGAACTACTTCATGTAGTTCTGTCCACCTTGGACAGCAAGGTCCTGAGGGAGTTGACTGTTAAGATGTATAGTTCCTCCACCTCCCTCACCCACTCTCTCACCTTTTGATGGCTCTTAGGTGTAGCTTTTGTGCAGGCTCATTGACACCTGACTTTTTGTGTTAGTCTAGTTGGATGGTGACTAACTTTAGTGGAGAGTTGGTTCTTTATTACAGCCCAGAAAAGTTGTGGCTTAGATGGTTCTCAGAATGCACTATTTGGCCTCTGTTGGCTACCCTCATTTCCTTCTACTTTGGTAATCAGATTGGTACTATTGGTGGCCTCTGTTGGCTACCATCATTGCTACTAATATATCAGCTGTTACCATTTGATGCTTCTACATCATGTCTTTTGTTTCTATGATGCTACTATATTGCTTTCACATCATGTTTCTATTTTCTTCATGGTACCGTATTGCTTTCACAATATGCTTTTTGTTCCATCTGTTGTTACAAGTTCCCGTTGGTTACATGTTTTACTTGCAAAGGTTCTATTTGATGGTAAAAGATGGGAAATTAAATGGCCAATGATGCAAACATAAGAAAGGTTGAGGTGGCTCCTTTTGTTGTATGCATTTTCTTTGACTACTGTTGTTTAGTTCATGTCATGAGTGCCATTGTACCCATGTGAAACATCCATGCTCTGCAAACAGTCCCTTCTTCTTAGTGCTGTATGGCATAGCATGGATGTGATCATGGGTATCATGTCACCCGTGAACTTGCTTGTTCTTGTTCATGTGTTCTTGTTTTCTATTTGGTTTTGAGTAAGGAGCCACCAATGAAATTTACATGCTTGGCACCACCTATTATGAAAGCTGAGGCCAGAACAAACTATTTTGCCAATGATGTCATTGTACAAGTAAACTTATATTAAACCGTACATGTTGCACCGAGGCTACCCGCCTTTATTTCGCATTTAAATGGTCGGCTACTATGTCATTTTCAATGGAAAGCATGCTTGGCATATACCTAAGCCGGCATAAGTGCAAAGAAATACATCATTGGTGAAAAGGGAATTGTGCACAAAAATTCAAATGCCAGACATGGTCAAGTTAGAGCTCGGCAGAATACGTAAGAGATGAGCCATTTGATCCAATACTTGTCGTAATTCCCCGATGACTACAATGCCGATGATGGTGCTTGCCGGAAGGTGTTTATTACCTCTTGTTGTCCTAGTCCTTGGGTTGTGGCTGATCAAGACTTGATGTACAACCCGTTAGTAACAAATTACCGCTATTCTCTATTTGTTACTTAATTACCGAGGCCTATGATGATGAATTTTGTTATTCCCGAGGCCAATGATGTTCATTGATGTCAAATACCATTTCTTAAACCAATATTCCTGTGTTAAACTAGTTGTTGCTTCT